>CM055118.1:966440631-966720631 GCA_029206835.1 Rana muscosa
CATCCATTGTATTTAATAGGGTTCTAATGTTCGTGCGAACTTTCGGTCCGTTCGCGGGTTCTGGTGCGAACCGAACCCGGGGGTGTTAGGCTCATCACTAATGTTGAGATGAAATGTATCTTTCTCTGAAATAAATTTTCCTTTGCAACAATGTTGCTTCTAATTAAAATATTTTGTTTTGAAAGAAAGCTAGAATGTGGAATGTTTTGATAAAATATATTTTTCTCTGTCACTTTCACTAGTTACTCTCCATCTCACACCACTCTTTACCCAAACTCACACAGGTGTCTTTACAAACCACAATCAATACTATTGCTTAGGGATGAGCTCGGTGTTCGAGTCGAACATACGTTCGACTCGAACATCGGCTGTTCGATTGTTCGGCGAACATCGAACGATTTGGGCCGTTCGCGCCAAATTCGAGTGACGCGAACAGCCCACAATACACTGCGCCATCGCAGTGCAATCCCGGCGCTGTGATTGGCCAAGCATGCACTGTGACCCCGCTTGCTTGGCCAATCACAGCGCTGGCAGCTAGGAGAGCCATAATTGGCCACAGGCAGGTTGCCTGTGGCCAATTATAGCTCAGGGGGTTTAGCACACGCCCCACACTATAAAAGGCCGCCAGCGCGGCGGCCTTGTGTAGTGTGTTCCAGCGCAGGGAAAGAGAAGGATAGGCAGGGACAGTGTGATATTCTTTGTGCTATTCTTGTGTGCAGGGAGAGAGAAGGATAGGCAGGGAGAGTGTCAGTGTCATATTCTTTGCTAAACCTTGTGTGCAGGGAGAGAGAAGGATAGGCAGGGGACAGTGTCAGTGTCATATTCTTTGCTAAACCTTGTGTGCAGGGAGAGAGAAGGATAGGCAGGTAGAGTGTCAGTGTCATATTCTTTGATAAACCTTGTGTGCAGGGAGAGAGAAGGATAGGCAGGGGACAGTGTCAGGCCTCGTACACACGGCCGAGATTCTCGTTGAAAAAAACATGTCGTTTTTTTCGACGAGATTCTTGGACAAGAAACTTGTCCCGGCCGAGTGTACACACGCTCGTTTCAAAGAACCCGCGGTTCTTTGAAAGGAGTGTACGCGGTGACGTCATCGACTACGTCGAGCATGCGCTCGTCACATTCGATGCCGTCGCTGCCATCTTGGTATACCCTACGTATGCCTAGGAAGCTACCGCGCATGCGTCGAATTCATTTCGAACATGCGCGGGCTTCCGGGCGGACAGGTAAGTGTACACACACTCACTTTTCTCATCGAGAAACATGCCGAGGAGAATCTCGACGAGAAAATAGAGAGCAGGTTCTCTATTTTCTCGTCGAGGTTTCTTGTCAGTTTTCTCGACGAGAAACCCGCTAGCAGCGTACACACGACCGATTTACTCGGCAAGACCTCTCTGCCAGCAAGTTTCTTGCTGATTCTTGCCGAGAAAATCGGTCGTGTGTACGAGGCCTGAGTGTCATATTCTTTGATAAACCTTGTGTGCAGGGAGAGAGAAGGATAGGCAGGGGACAGTGTCAGTGTTATTGTTGCTAAGCCTCCTGCACAGTATACACCTGAAGCTAGTTCTTATTGCTGTGTTTTCCTGGTGTGTTACACTAACAGGCATTTGCAGCACTTACAGCGGGCGGAGTGTGCCTCCTGCACATTATACACCTGAAGCTAGCCCGTATTGCTGTGTTTTCCTGGTGTGTTACACCAACAGGCATTTGCAGCACTTACAGCAGGCGTAGTGTGATTCCTGCAAAATATACTCCTGAAGCTAGCCCGCATTGCTGTGTTTTCCTGGTGTGTTACACCAACAGGCATTAGCAGCACTTACAGCAGGTGTAGTGTGATTCCTGCAAAATATACTCCTGAAGCTACGCCTTATTGCTCTGTTTTCCTAGTGTGTTACACCAACAGGCATTTGCAGCACTTACAGCAGGCGTAGTGTGATTACTGCAAAATATACACCTGAAGATAGCCCGTATTACTGTGTTTTCCTGGTGTGTTACACCAACAGGCATTTGCAGCACTTACAGCAGGCGTAGTGTGATTCCTGCAAAATATACTCCTGAAGCTAGCCCGTATTGCTGTGTTTTCCTGGTGTGTTACACCAACAGGCATTAGCAGCACTTACAGCAGGCGTAGTGTGATTCCTGCAAAATATACTCCTGAAGCTAGCCCGTATTGCTGTGTTTTCCTGGTGTGTTACACCAACAGGCATTTGCAGCACTTACAGTTGGCGTAGTGTGATTCCTGCAAAATATACTCCTGAAGCTACGCCTTATTGCTCTGTTTTCCTAGTGTGTTACACCAACAGGCATTTGCAGCACTTACAGCAGGCGTAGTGTGATTCCTGCAAAATATACTCCTGAAGCTAGCCCGTATTGCTGTGTTTTCCTGGTGTGTTACACCAACAGGCATTTGCAGCACTTACAGCAGGCGTAGTGTGATTCCTGCAAAATATACTCCTGAAGCTACGCCTTATTGCTCTGTTTTCCTAGTGTGTTACACCAACAGGCATTTGCAGCACTTACAGCAGGCGTAGTGTGATTCCTGCAAAATATACTCCTGAAGCTAGCCCGTATTGCTGTGTTTTCCTGGTGTGTTACACCAACAGGCATTTGCAGCACTTACAGCAGGCGTAGTGTGATTCCTGCAAAATATACTCCTGAAGCTACGCCTTATTGCTCTGTTTTCCTGGTGTGTTACACCAACAGGCATTTGCAGCACTTACAGCAGGCGTAGTGTGATTCCTAGAAAAAATATACACCGGAAGCTAGCCCGTATTGCTGTGTTTTCCTGATGTGTTACACCAACAGGCATTTGCAGCACTTACAGCGGGCGTAGTGTGCTTCCTGCAAAATATACTCCTGAAGCTAGGCCTTATTGCTGGTTTTCCCATCTCCCTGCAGGCCATTAGAATGTCTGGAAGGCAAACAAGGAGAGGCAGACAGTCAGGAGCCAATAAAAGAGGGCAAGCAGGCTCTGTGTCTAGAGACAACAGTGCTGGTCGTGGACGCGGTGCATCGCCATCAGCACGTGGCCATGGGACACGCTTGTCCTTCTTTTCGGCAGCTGGACGCGTTGAGCCGCATCATGCCGAAGACTTGGTAGAGTGGATGACCAAGCCCTCCTCATCCTCCTCATCCTCTCTCACCCAGGCTCAGGGTACTGGCAAAGCAGCTGCCAAAGCGTCCTCTTTCCTGGTATCAATGTCATCCAGGAGGATGCCCAGCGTTTCGAAGAGTCTGATGATGATACCCAGCTAGAGGAAGGCAGTAGCGTGAGAGCAGAGAGAGGGGATGCTCAAGAAGGACACCAATCTGGCAGTCATGTTCCAGCAGCTGCAGCATACTGCCAGATTGGCTCCAGTGATGAGGAGGGAGGGGATGATGAGGTCACTGACTCCACGTGGGTGCCTAATAGGAGAGAGGAGGAGGAGGAGGATGAGGAGGAGGCACATCTCCAACGAGGCAGGATGCCCTCGGGGGGCCAGCGTAAGGGCAGCACACCGATGGAATCACACCGCAGAGCTCCGCCTGTGCAGGGCGCTGCCTCTGCCCGTTATTCAAAAAGTTCTTTGGTGTGGGCCTTTTTTGAGTCGAGTGCATCAGATCGCACAGCTGCTGTTTGCAACATATGTCTCAAGCGTATATCGCGTGGCCAAAACATCAGCCACTTGGGCACCACATGCTTGACCAGACATATGTTGACCTGCCATGCAGCTCGTTGGCAAGCCTACCTTAAAGACCCACACCAAAGAACAAAGCGGACCTCTCCTTGCACCGCATCAGCTGGGATCTCCAACCCCACTATACCTTCAGTCCTCTCTGAAACCTGCACTGAGAGGAATGAAGGTGTAGAATTAGGTGTGTCACAGCCAAGTACTTGCGGGCACTCTGCTAGCAGTACACCGACATCCGATTATAGCAGGCAAATTTCCCTGCCCCAGCTGCTGGACCGTCGAAAGAAGTTCACTCCCAGCCATCCACATGCCCAGCGGTTGAATGCTAGCTTGGCTAAATTGCTAGCGCTTCAACTGCTGCCTTTTCAGTTGGTAGACTCGGCCCCCTTCCGTGAGTTTGTACAATGTGCGGTTCCTCAGTGGCAGGTTCCCAAACGCCACTTTTTCTCACGGAAGGCGATTCCGGCTCTCTACCGGCATGTGGAAGGCAAGGTCTTGGCCTCGCTGGACAGGGCGGTCAGCGGTAAGGTGCATATTACCGCTGACTCATGGTCCAGCAGGCATGGACAGGGACGTTACCTTTCTTTCACGGTCCATTGGGTCACTCTTTTGGCAGCTGGGAAGGATGCAGGACAAGGTGCAGTAGTGTTGGAGGTTGTTCCGCCGCCACGCCTCCAAAATGCTACTACTGGTTGTGACACACCTCTCTCCTCCACCCCCTCCTCTTCTTCTTCCTCCATGGGCTCTTCCTGTGCTTTGTCCTCGGAACCAGCGGTGCTCCGTAGGTGGTCAAGGGGCTAGGCAAGTACGCAGGCAAAAAGATGCCATGCCGTGCTTGCGCTGGTGTGTTTGGGGGACAGGAGCCACACTGGGGCAGAGGTTCTGTCTGCTCGGCAGGGTCAGGCCAAGAGGTGGTTGACGCCACGCCAGCTTAAGCCAGGAATGGTGGTTTGCGACAATGGCACCAACCTCCTCTCCGCCCTCCGACAGGGACAACTGACCCATGTGCCCTGTGTGGCTCACGTCCTTAACCTGGTGGTGCAGCGGTTCTTGGGCAGGTACCCGGGCTTACAGGATGTCCTGAGGCAGGCCAGGAAAGTCTGTGTGCATTTACGCAGATCTTATAATGCCAGTGCTCGCCTGGCTGAGCTGCAAAAGGAGTTGAACCTGCCCAAGAACCGCCTTATATGTGACATGCTGTAAGAGAACTGATAGGATCTCTCCTGCGCAGGCGCGCGTTCGGCAGCAGTCTCGGAATACTGGCGCGCGCACCCCCGGGCTGCAGCAGCCCTTCCAGAGTGCTAGTACACATGCGCGTGCGCGGGGACGACGTGCACGTGCGGGTGCGCGCCCCTAATCTCCTTTGGCGCCAGTCTGCGAGGATCTCACCTGCTGGTGGTAATGCATGTTCCACGGACTGTAGTACCGGTGTCCACCAGCGGGTGTATTCCGGCAGTGTGGGACAGGCAGCACTTCCTGCCCTCAGCTGTGACCTGAAGCACTGATTACAAGACTTCCTATCTATTTAAGGAAGTCCTGACTCTCAAGCAAGTGCTGACTGGTCTCCAGCTGTGTTCTGAAAACCTCCTGGTTCCTGTTATGCTGCTCGATAACCGTTGCTGACTGTGGCTTACCCTGACTCTGTCTTTGGACTCTGAAACACTTCCTGATTACTGGCTTCTGATCCCGGCTTCCACTGACCCTGCTTCTGATTGATCCTTTGTACCGTGCCGCCTGTCTGTTGCTGAACCCTGGCTATCCTCCTGACCTCTGTTCCTGTGAGCTTCGTTCCCAGAACCTGCAAGTGGGTTGGAGTTCCCCTCAAACCTCTACCCATCCTCCAAGTGTTCCTGTGTCCGGTGCCTGTCCGGCTGTCTGGGTCTCCAAGCCACATCTGTTCCAGCAAGTCCTGCAAGCAACTTCCTCAGGCACTCGTGTTCCTCCTGGCCCTATACCACCATCTGTTCCACCCTCAGTGGGGCTTGGACTGGAGATACAAGAGAGGCCGACCTCATCATATCAGACTCCTACCAGGTACGTGACAGTACCAGTCAGCCAGGGATGGAGTCTGAAAGGGAGGTCTCTCCACCAGAGGACTTGTTTGAGACAATCTCTACACTCACACATGTCGTGCAGAGTTTACAGAGCGATCTCAGTCGCATGGAGGAGCGACTCTTTGACAAGATAGGAGTCGCATCAGCTTGCGTTTCTCCCTCTGTCGCAGATCCCTCTGCTCAAACCGATTCAAGTTCCTTCCATGGAATTATTCCTCTCCCGGAACCCAGAGTGCCTATTCCCGAACGATTTTCCGGAGATCGTAAGATGTTCAGAACCTTCCGGAACTCCTGCGAGCTCTACTTCTCCCTGCTGCCCCGGACCTTTAGATCTGAAGACATTAAAGTGGGATTTGTGATCACCCTTCTCGTGAACGAACCACTCTCCTGGGCTCATCACCTCCGGGAGCAGCATGACCCAGTTCTGGCAACCACAGTTGCGTTCTTCTCGGCTATGGCTCAGCTATATGCTGACCCCTTCTGCCAGCAGTCTGCAGAATCCAAGCTTGGCAGTAGTGATGAGCCGAACACCCCCGGGTTCGGTTCGCACCAGAACCCGCGAACGGACCGAAAGTTCGCACGAACATTAGAACCCTATTAAATACAATGGATGCGAACGTTCGGATTCTAAAGTGCTAATTATAACGACTATTATCCATGTTATTGTCCGAAACAGAGTTTGGGAACCCGGGTTCTGCACCAGGGGACATGTATCAATGCAAAAAGAAGTTTTAAAAACGGACGTTTTCCGGGAGCAGTCATTTTAATGATGCATAAAGTGAAAAAAAAAAAGTCAAATATTCCTTTAAATATTGTACCTGGGGGGTGTCTAAAGTATGCCTGTGAAGTGCCACGTGTTTCCCGTGTTTAGAACTGTCCCTGCACAAAATAACATTTCTAAAGGAAAAAAAGCCATTTAAAACTGCTTGCGGCTTTAATGCAATGTCTGGTCCCGGTAATATGGATGAAAATCTTTAGGAAAAATGGCATAGCTACCCCATCAACCCCGCCCCCTACCCCAGCCCATTTGGGTCTTGTATGGATATTAAGGGGAACCCCGCACACAAAATAAAAAAGGACCTATATACTCTGAACAGCCGTATACAGGCGGTGCATACAAGACAGGGACTGTAGGTTTGTTCTTATGTAGAATCTGTTTGTAATTTTGAACAGCTGCATTGTTTAAGTGGAGCTCCATGCCAAATTCCTTTTTTTTAGCTTTTTGGAAAACATAGGGAACGGTTATCACCCCTGTCACATTTTTTTTGCTGTCTGTGCCCCTGTTCAGAACATTTCACCTCACTTTGCGTCCCAATGACAACTGTTTTTGAAATGTGGTGTTTTTATTGAAACAAGGATTGGTGATAAAGCATCAGTAGAGAGGAGACACCTTTCTCCCAGATTAATTCTTACAGGAGAGAATTTTCCTTCCAAGGGGTAGATTTCCTCTCACTTCCTGTTGTCTTCTTCCGTTTGCAAGTAGTAGTCGTTTGTAAGTTGGATGTTTGAAAGTAGGGACCTGCCGTATATACTCTGCAGAAATTGGCCCCTTAGGTGTTGGTGTTGGCACAACACTGAAAGCACTCACAGTTATTCTTGGTGGGTGCTGGAACGCCCTGCTGTCAACTATTATATCAGGAATTGTAATAACATATAATTGTTGATCAGTGGTAGTAAAAATTGGGCCTTTGATGGTGGTGCTGGTGCCACAACACTGTAAGGCCTGACAGTTACTCTTGGTGGGCGCAGCAATGGGCCCTGCTGTGAATTATTCGATCAATAATTATAATTGCATGCCCCTGTTGAACAGGGGCTGAAAAATTGGGCCTTTGGTGGTGGTGGTGGTGGTGATGGTGGTGCTGGTGCCACAACACTGTAAGGCCTGACAGTTACTCTTGGTGGGCGCAGCAATGGGCCCTGCTGTGAATTATTAGATCAATAATTATAATTGCATGCCCCTGTTGAACAGGGGCTGAAAAATTAGGCCTTTGGTGGTGGTGGTGGTGGTGGTGATGGTGGTGCTGGTGCCACAACACTGTAAGGCCTGACAGTTACTCTTGGTGGGCGCAGCAATGGGCCCTGCTGTGAATTATTCGATCAATAATTATAATTGCATGCCCCTGTTGAACAGGGGCTGAAAAATTGGGCCTTTGGTGGTGGTGGTGGTGATGGTGGTGCTGGTGCCACAACACTGTAAGGCCTGACAGTTACTCTTGGTGGGCGCAGCAATGGGCCCTGCTGTGAATTATTAGATCAATAATTATAATTGCATGCCCCTGTTGAACAGGGGCTGAAAAATTAGGCCTTTGGTGGTGGTGGTGGTGCTGGTGCCACAACACTAAGGCCTGACAGTTACTCTTGGTGGGCGCAGCAATGGGCCCTGCTGTGAATTATTCGATCAATAATTATAATTGCATGCCCCTGTTGAACAGGGGCTGAAAAATTGGGCCTTTGGTGGTGGTGGTGATGGTGGTGCTGGTGCCACAACACTGTAAGGCCTGACAGTTACTCTTGGTGGGCGCAGCAATGGGCCCTGCTGTGAATTATTAGATCAATAATTATAATTGCATGCCCCTGTTGAACAGGGGCTGAAAAATTGGGCCTTAGGCACTGGTGGCACAACACTGCAACCCCTCACAGATACTGTACTTGGGAGCACAGCAATGAGGCCTGTTGCAAAGTATTGCATCCAAAATTTTAATTACACGCCCCTGTTAAACAGGGGCTGAAAAATTGGGCCTTAGCCACTGGTGCCGTCGCCCATAAACCAAAATGATCTTCCAAGCTATCATAATTAATCGTATCATTGAGGAGGAGGAGGAGGATAGCCAGTCAACATAACAGCACAGGCACTCAGCATCAGCATCAGTCTTGAAGGGATGTGACATTTTAAAATCAATTAGTCTGTTATATCAGCATCAGGTGTGTGGTAGCTGGTGGTGATCCAAGACTGGTTCATCTTGATGAAAGTCAGTCGATCAACCGAGTCGGTGGACAGGCGCACCCTGTGATCCGTGACAAATCCTCCAGCAGCACTGAATGTGCGTTCTGAAAGAACGCTGGATGCAGGACAGGCCAGTAGCTCAATTGCATACTGTGCAAGCTCTGGCCAGTGATCCATCCTCAAGACCCAGTAAGCCAGAGGATTTTCGGTGGGGAAGGTGTCCAAGTCTGACCTTGCCCCTAGGTATTCCTGCACCATGTATATCAGACGCTGGCGATGGTTGCTGGAACCGATCATACTTTGGGGCTGCGGACTAAAGAATTGTCTGAACGCATCGGTCAGACGGCCACCTTCCCCACCGCTCCTTCTTTGACTGCCCGAAGCCTCAGCAAATCGTTGTCCAGGACCAGGAGTTTGTAACCTCCCAGTCTCTGGGAACGCGTTGCACAGACCTTTCTGCAAGGCCTCCCGGAGTTGTCTCATCCTCTGCTCCCTCTGCGACGGTAAGATAAGGTCCGCAACCTTACCCTTGTACCGTGGATCAAGGAGAGTGGCCAGCCAGTAATGGTCCCTCTCCTTGATCCGAAGAATACGAGGATCCTTCCGCAGACTTTGCAGGATCAGGGAGGCCATGCAGCGTAGGTTAGCTGAGGCATTCAGTCCGGAGTCCTCTGGGTCACTAAGGACGACATGATCCGCAGCCACCTCCTCCCAGCCACGTACAAGTCCACTGGTTTCTTGGGACTGTAAAACATCCCTAAAAGACTGCTGCTGATGATGCTGAGTGCCAGGCTCCACCTCCATGCTGACACAATCCTCCTCCTCCTCCTCCTCTTCTTCCTGTGCGATGGGTGGGACAGAAGGAACACTGTCTGGGTAAAGGGGGCCTTGAGAGGCAAGGAAGTCCTCCTCTTCCTGCCTCTGTTCTGCCTCAAGTGCCCTGTCCATTATTCCACGCAGCGTGTGCTCCAACAGGTGGACAAGAGGTACAGTGTCACTGATGCATGCACTGTCACTGCTCACCATCCTCGTGGCCTCCTCAAATGGTGCCAGGACAGTGCATGCATCCCTGATCATGCCCCACTGGCGTGGTTAAAAAAAACAGAGCTCCCCTGACCCTGTCCTGGTGCCGTAGTCGCACAGGTACTCATTGATGGCCCTCTGCTGCGTGTGCTGCCGCTGCAGCATGGCCAACGTTGAGTTCCACCTGGTGGGCATGTCACATATAAGGCGGTTCTTGGGCAGGTTCAACTCCTTTTGCAGCTCAGCCAGGCGAGCACTGGCATTATAAGATCTGCGTAAATGCACACAGACTTTCCTGGCCTGCCTCAGGACATCCTGTAAGCCCGGGTACCTGCCCAAGAACCGCTGCACCACCAGGTTAAGGACGTGAGCCATACAGGGCACATGGGTCAGTTGTCCCTGTCGGAGGGCGGAGAGGAGGTTGGTGCCATTGACGCAAACCACCATTCCTGGCTTAAGCTGGCGTGGCGTCAACCACCTCTCGGCCTGCCCCTGCAGAGCAGACAGGACCTCTGCCCCAGTGTGGCTCCTGTCCCCCAAACACACCAGCGCAAGCACGGCATGGCATCTTTTTGCCTGCGTACTTGCGTAGCCCCTTGAACGCCTACGGAGCACCGCTGGTTCCGAGGACAAACCACAGGAAGAGGCCATGGAGGAAGAAGAAGAGGAGGGGGTGGAGGAGAGAGGTGTGTCACAACCAGTAGTAGCATTTTGGAGGCGTGGCGGTGGAACAACCTCCAACACTACTGCACCTTGTCTTGCATCCTTCCCAGCTGCCAAAAGAGTGACCCAATGGGCCATGAAAGAAAGGTAACGTCCCTGTCCATGCCTGCTGGACCATGAGTCAGCGGTAATATGCACCTTACCGCTGACCGCCCTGTCCAGCGAGGCCAAGACATTGCCTTCCACATGCCTGTAGAGAGCCGGAATAGCCTTCCGTGCGAAAAAGTGGCGTTTGGGAACCTGCCACTGAGGAACCGCACATTGCACAAACTCACGGAAGGGGGCCGAGTCTACCAACTGAAAAGGCAGCAGTTGAAGCGCTAGCAATTTAGCCAAGCTAGCATTCAACCGCTGGGCATGTGGATGGCTAGGAGTGAACTTCTTTCGACGGTCCAGCAGCTGGGGCAGGGAAATTTGCCTGCTAGAATCGGACGTTGGTGTACTGCTAGCAGAGTGCCCGCAAGTACTTGGCTGTGACACACCTAATTCTACACCTTCATTCCTCTCAGAGCAGGTTTCAGAGAGGACTGAAGGTATACTGGGGTTGGAGATCCCAGCTGATGCGGTGCAAGAAGAGGTCAGCGTTGTTCTTTGGTGTGGGTCTTTAAGGTAGGCTTGCCAACGAGCTGCATGGCAGGTCAACATATGTCTGATCAAGCATGTGGTGCCCAAGCGGCTGATGTTTTGGCCACGCGATATACGCTTGAGACATATGTTGCAAACAGCAGCTGTGCGATCTGATGCACTCGCCTCAAAAAAGGCCCACACCAAAGAACTTTTTGAATGACGGGCAGAGGCAGCGCCCTGCACAGGCAGAGCTCTGCGGTGTGATTCCGTTGGTGTGCTGCCCATACGCTGGCCACTCAAGGGCATCCTGCCTCGTTGGAGATGTGCCTCCTCCCCATCCTCCTCTCTCCTATTAGGCACCCACGTGGAGTCAGTGACCTCATCATCCCCTCCCTCCTCATCACTGGAGCCAATCTGGCAGTATGCTGCAGCTGCTGGAGCATGACTGCCAGATTGGTGTCCTTCTTGAGCATCCCCTCTCTCTGCTCTCACGCTACTGCCTTCCTCTAGCTGGGTATCATCATCAGATCCTTCGAAACGCTGGGCATCTTCCTGGAGCATGTACCCAACACTGTGCTCAAACAGTTCGGGGGACTCCTCAGGAGGAGGACATGGTGGGTCTAGGGAAGGATTGACTAATGAAGATAATGATACCAGAGAAGAGGATGCTTTGGCAGCTGCTTTGCCAGTACCCTGAGCCTGGGTGAGAGAGGATGAGGAGGATGAGGTGGGCTTGGTCATCCACTCTACCAAGTCTTCGGCATGATGTGGCTCAACATGTCCAGCTGCCGAAAAGAAGGACAAGCGTGTCCCATGGCCATGTGCTGATGACAATGCACCGCGTCCACGACCAGCACTGTTGCCCCCAGACACAGAGCCTGCTTGCCCTCTTTTTTTGCCTCCTGACTGTCTGCCTCTCCTTGTTTGCCTTCCAGACATTTTAATGGATGGCCTGCAGGGAGATGGGAAAAAGAGCAATAAGGGCTACCTTCAGGTGTATACTGTGCAGGAGGCTTAGCAACAATGACACTGTCCCCTGCCTATCCTTCTCTGTCCCTAAACACAAGGATTTCAAATATGGAACAGCAAAATTGGTTTAGAACAGAATAGCACACTGACACTTTCCCTCACTGTCCTACTCTGTCCCTCCCTACAAACAAGATTTAGCACAGAATAGCACACTGATAGTTTCCACAAGTGTCCTTCTCTGTCCCTAAACTCAAGGATTTCAAATATGGTTCAGCAAGATTGGTTTAGAACAGAATAGCACACTGTCAGTTTCACTCACTGTCCTACTCTGTCCCTACAAACAAGATTTAGCACAGAATAGCACACTGACACTTTCCCTCACTGTACCTCTCTGTCCCTAAACTCAAGGATTGAAAATATGGTTCAGCAAGATTGGTTTAGAACAGAATAGCACACTGTCAGTTTCACTCACTGTCCTACTCTGTCCCTACAAACAAGATTTAGCACAGAATAGCACACTGACACTTTCCCTCACTGTACCTCTCTGTCCCTAAACTCAAGGATTGAAAATATGGTTCAGCAAGATTGGTTTAGAACAGAATAGCACACTGACACTTTCCCTCACTGTACCTCTCTGTCCCTACAAACAAGGTTTAGCACAGAATAACACACTGACACTCTCCCTACCTATCCTTATTTGTCCCTAAACACAAGGAATCCAGGATTAGTAAAGGAAAAAAATGACACTGTCCCTGCCTATGCTTCTCTTTCCCTGCTCCGGAACACACTACACAGGGCCGCCGCGCTGGCGGCCTTTTATAGTGTGGGGCGTGTACTAAACCCCCTCAGCAATAATTGGCCACAGGCATCCTGCCTGTGGCCAATCATTGCTCTCCTCGCTGCCGGCGCTGTGATTGGCCAAGCATGCGGGGTCACAGTGCATGCTTGGCCAATCACAGCGCCTGGATGACACTGCGATGGCGTAGTGCATTGTGGGCCGTTCGCGTCACTCGAATTTGGCGCGAACGGCCCAAATCGTTCGATCTTCGTCGAATGATCGAACAGCCGATGTTCGAGTCGAACGTATGTTCAACTCGAACACGAAGCTCATCCCTACTTGGCAGGTTACAACAAGGGTCAAGGCCTGTTGAGGAGTATATCACTGACTTCCGTTGTCCTGAGTGCTGACACTCGATGGAACGATCTTGCTCTTCGCCATCAGTTTCGGCTTGGTCTTTCCGACACTCTCAAAGATGAACTGGCCAGAATTGAAGTTCCTACATCCTTGGAAAGACTGATTAGCTCAGCCATCCAGATCGACCGGCGACTACGTGAGAGGCAATACGAAAAGACTCAAGGAATCCTTTCTGTGACTTCTACACCCAGCATATCTGCTGCCCCGTTGAGCACATCTTTTGGAAAGAAGGCTCAGCATAAGACATGCCACAGGAGTTTCCCCAGATCGCCTCTTTCCCCGGCAGAACGTCTCCGACGATTACGTGCCAATCTATGCCTCTATTGTGGAGAAGCTTGGTCACTTCATACAGACTTGCCCGGCAAAAACCCAGTAGAACCTGCCTTCGTCAGCTTCCTGTGGAGCATCCTTCTGGAGAGGTTCGGTCTCACATCTCTCTCCCAGTTAATCTTTTTGTTGCCGGAAGGACACTCTTAGTATCCGCCATAATAGACTCAGGGGCCTGCAGCTGTTTTGTGGATTCCTCATTTGTTTCTTTACACCAGCTTCCCGTGTGCCCCAAGAAACAGGGATTCCGGGTTCACCTGACCGATGGCTCTGGTATTAAATCAGGCCCGGTCACACAAGAGACTGCACCTATTTCCTGTCAAGCCTCCTCTGGTCACCATGAATTCCTTCGGTTGGATGTCATAACCTCACCTATTTTCCCCATCATTCTTGGCATTCCCTGGCTAAAGGCACATAATCCGCACATTGATTGGCTTACAGGAAACGTCACCTTTTCCTCCAGCTATTGCCAGATGCACTGTTTCCCTGAAAGGACTGCTAGTACCACTCCTCTCCTGAGTCTACAGCCTGACCCAGAAACCATTAAGCTGGTTCCTGCTGCTTACCACGAATACCTGGACGTATATAACAAGAAGGGTGCGGACACCCTTCCACCCCATAGGACTTATGATTGCCCTATTGATCTCTTACCTGGGGCAGAGATTCCTTTTGGTCGGATCTATCCCCTCTCCGAACCTGAACTGGAAGCCTTACGTGTCTATATCGACGAGAGTTTGAAAAATAAGTTCATTCGGCGCTCCACGTCACCAGCAGGTGCCGGTATCTTCTTTGTAGAGAAAAAGGACCACTCCTTAAGACCTTGCATTGACTACCGGGACCTTAACAAAGTTACAGTCAAGACCCGGTACCCCCTTCCGTTAATTCCTGAACTTTTCCAGAGGCTGCGGGGGGCACGGATATTCTCCAAGCTAGACTTAAGGGGTGCGTATAATCTTGTCAGAATCAGGGAAGGTGACGAGTGGAAGACGGCTTTTCGAACTCGCTTCGGCCACTTCGAGTATTTGGTCATGCAATTCGGGCTCTGCAACGCCCCAGCTACGTTTCAACACCTAGTGAATGACGTTTTCGGGATTATCTTGATCTATTCGTCATAATCTACTTGGATGACATCTTGATATTCTCTGAATCCATGGAATCTCATCAAGCTCATGTTAAGAAAGTGCTGGCCCGACTCCGAAAACACTGTCTTTATGCCAAAGCCGAAAAGTGTGACTTTGAGAAACAAACTGTTAATTTCTTGGGACTTGTCATCTCTGCCGACGGTATCTCCATGGATCCGCAGAAAGTTACTTCCGTTCTGGAATGGCCTGCCCCTACAGACAGAAAAGCTGTTCAGAGGTTTGTGGGGTTTGCTAATTTTTACAGAAAATTCATCAAGAACTTCTCTGGTATCATCGCTCCCATCACACAACTAACTAAGCAACACATCCCTTTCTGTTGGACACCAAAAGCTCAAGAGGCCTTTGAACAGTTAAAACTTTTATTTACCTCAGCTCCTATCCTGAAGCACCCTGATACATCCTTGGCCTATGTATTGGAGGTTGATACTTCTGAAAGTGCAGTCGGGGCTATATTGTCCCAACGTCAGGGCCCGAAATCCTTACTCTACCCTGTGGCTTTTTTTCTCCAAGAAATTAAATCCTTCCGAGAGGAACTATGATGTGGGAGACCGGGAACTGCTGGCCATCAAGGCCGCACTTGAAGAGTGGCGGTACCTCTTGGAGGGTGCTGCCCACCCAATCCTCATATTCACAGATCACAAGAACCTAGAGTACTTGAGAACAGCTAAGCGATTAAGACCTCGACAAGCAAGATGGGCGCTGTTCTTCTCCCGTTTCTCATTTCATATTACTTTTCGTCCTGGTTCTAAGAATGGCAAACCAGATGCCCTGTCCCATATGTTTAATGATCCTGTGAGTCCCTTGGAGCCTGATACCATTCTCCCGGCCAATAATTTTTTGTTTCTTCAAGCTGATCTGTTATCGCAAATTAAGACCAGTGTGGTTAATCAACCACTCTCCCAGGACTTGGCTCTTCAATCAAGGAATGGCCTTTTCTTCCATAAGGAACAAATCTTTGTCCCGGAGCAGTTTTGAGTGTCCATTCTGAGTCGCTGTCATGACCACCCTCTAGCAGGACATTACGGGATCCGCAAGACTGCCGATCTGGTCTCCCGTACCTTCTGGTGGCCCGATTTAATGCAGGACTGTAAAAATTACGTTAGATCCTGTATTACATGCCTTAAAAACAAAACCGACAGAACAAAAACTTGGGGTCTCTTGGAGCCTCTTCCCATACCTCAGAAACCATGGAGTATGATCTCAATGGACTTTATTGTAGAACTCCCTCCGTCTGAAGACTTCACTACCATCTTTGTCGTGGTAGACGGCCTGACCAAGATGGCGCACTTTGTACCCTTACAAGGAACTCCTTCCGCTACTGAGACTGCCTCAGCCTTCATCAAAGAGGTCGTTAGATTGCACGGTATTCCTGATAGCATTATCTCCGACCGTGGGGTGCAGTTCACCTCTAGATTCTGGAGGGCCCTATGCGAAGCACTTAATATTGAACTCTTCCTCTCTACAGCTTACCACCCACAAACCAATGGACAGACTGAGAGGACGAATCAAACCCTTGAACAGTATCTACGGTGTTTTTCCTCTTTTGCTCAAGAGTTCTCATATAATAATACCATCCACTCAGCAACCAAACAGTCCCCCTTTTTTGCCAATTTTGGGTACCATCCCTCTTTTCTGCCGGAAATACCTGTTGAGTCTTCTTTACCTGCTGTGCAAGACCGATTAGACTTCTTCAGTACTAACAATCAGGTTTTACAGAAGACGATCTCCAAGACCCAGGCTAGCAACAAGAAGTTTTTCGACAGAAAGAAGAAGAGGGGTAACCTGGATTTAAAACCTGGGGACAAAGTCTGGCTGTCCACGGCAAATCTAAAGTTAAGCTGTCCTTCTAAGAAACTTGGTCCAAAATTTTTGGGCCCTTTTCCTGTCAAGCGGAGGATCAATGCAGTAGCTTTTGAATTGGTGCTACCCAAAAGCATGAAGATACATCCAGTATTCCACGTTTCTTTGTTGAAACCCACCACGCCTAATCCCTTCCCTGATCGGGTGTCTGGAACCCCTCCTCCGATTCTCATCGAAGGTAATGAGGAATTTGAAGTGGAAGCTGTGATGGACTGTAGACGTAGGAGTAACCAGATGCAGTTCCTTGTTAAATGGAAGGGCTACGGCCCTGAGGAAAACTCTTGGGAACCAGCTTCTGATGTTCATGCCCCAAGACTGGTACAAGCCTTCTTTCAACGCCACCCGGAAAAGAGAAACCTGAGGGGCAGCCGGAGGCTGCCCCTAAGGGGGGGCATTGTAAGAGAACTGATAGGAACTCTCCTGCGCAGGCGCACGTTCGCCAGCAGTCTCGGAATACTGGCGCACGCACCCCGGGCTGCAGCAGCCCTTCCAGAGTGCTAGTACACATGCGCGTGCGTGGGGACGACGTGCACGCACGGGTGCACGCCCTTAATCTCCTTTGGCGCCAGTCTGCGAGGATCTCACCTGCTGGTGGTAATGCATGTTCCACAGACTGTAGTACCGGTGTCCACCAGCGGGTGTATTCCGGCAGTGTGGGACAGGCAGCACTTCTTGCCCTCAGCTGTGACCTGAAGCCTGATTACAAGACTTCCTATCTATTTAAGGAAGTCCTGACTCTCAAGCAAGTGCTGACTGGTCTTCAGCTGTGTCCTGAAAACCTCCTGGTTCCTGTTATGCTGCTTGATAACCGTTGCTGACTGTGGCTTTCCCTGACTCTGTCTTTGGACTCTGAAACACTTCCTGATTACTGGCTTCTGATCCCGGCTTCCACTGACCATGCTTCTGATTGATCCTTTGTACCGTGCCACCTGTCTGTTGCTGAACCCTGGCTATCCTCCTGACCTCTGTTCCTGTGAGCTTCGTTCCCAGAACCTGCAAGTGGGTTGGAGTTCCCCTCAAACCTCTACCCATCCTCCAAGTGTTCCTGTGTCCGGTGCCTGTCCGGCTGTCTGGGTCTCCAAGCCACATCTGTTCCAGCAAGTCCTGCAAGCAACTTCCTCAGGCACTCGTGTTCCTCCTGGCCCTAGCCACCATCTGTTCCACCCTCAGTGGGGCTTGGACTGGAGATACAAGAGAGGCCGACCTCATCATATCAGACTCCTACCAGGTACGTGACACATGCCCACCAGGTGGAACTCAACGTTGGCCATGCTGCAGCGGCTGCACACACAGCAGAGGGCCATCAATGAGTACCTGTGCGACTACGGCACCAGGACAGGGTCAGGGGAGCTCGGTTTTTTTTCACCACGCCAGTGGGGCATGATCAGGGATGCATGCACTGTCCTGGCACCATTTGAGGAGGCCACGAGGATGGTGAACAGTGACAGTGCATGCATCAGTGACACTGTACCTCTTGTCCACCTGTTGGAACATACGCTGCATGGAATAATGGACAGGGCACTTGAGGCAGAACAGAGGCAGGAAGAGGAGGACTTCCTTGCCTCTCAAGGCCCCCTTTACCCAGACAGTGTTCCTTCTCTCCCACCCATCGCACGGGAAGAGGAGGAGGAGGAGGAGGATTGTGTCAGCATGGAGGTGGAGCCTGGCACTCAGCATCATCAGCAGCAGTCTTTTAGGGATGATTTACAGTCCCAAGAAACCCATGGACTTGTACGTGGCTGGGAGGAGGTGGCTGCGGATCATGTCGTCCTTAGTGACCCAGAGAACTCCGGACCGAATGCCTCAGCTAACCTACGCTGCATGGCCTCCCTGATCCTGCAAAGTCTGCGGAAGGATCCTCGTATTCTTCGGATCAAGGAGAGGGACCATTACTGGCTGGCCACTCTCCTTGATCCACGGTACAAGGGTAAGGTTGCGGACCTTATCTTACCATCGCAGAGGGAGCAGAGGATGAGACAACTCCAGGAGGCCTTGCAGAAAGGTCTGTGCAACGCTTTCCCAGAGACTGGGAGGTTACAAACTCCTGGTCCTGGACAACGAGTTGCTGAGGCTTCGGCCAGTCAAAGAAGGAGCGGTGGGGAAGGTGGCCGTCTGACCGATGCGTTCAGACAATTCTTTAGTCCGCAGCCCCAAAGTATGATCGGTTCCAGCAACCATCGCCAGCGTCTGATATACATGGTGCTGGAATACCTAGGGGCAAGGTCAGACTTGGACACCTTCCCCACCAAAAATCCTCTGGCTTACTGGGTCTTGAGGATGGATCACTGGCCAGAGCTTGCACAGTATGCAATTGAGCTACTGGCCTGTCCTGCATCCAGCGTTCTTATAGAACGCACATTCAGTGCTGCTGGAGGATTTGTCATGGATCACAGGGTGCGCCTGTCCACCGACTCGGTTGATCGACTGACTTTCATAAAGATGAACCAGTCTTGGATCACCACCAGCTACCAAACACCTGAAGCTGATATAACAGACTAATTTATTTTCAAATGTCACATCCCTTCTAGACTGATGCTGATGCTGAGTGACTGTCCTGTTATGTTGACTGACTATCCTCCTCCTCCATGATCCGATTAATGATGATAGCTTGGAAGAACATTTTTGTTTCTGGGTGCCGCCACCAGTGCCTAAGGCCCAATTTTTCAGCAGGGCTCATTCCTGCACTCCAACTAGAGTATCTGGGAGAGGTTGCAGTGTCGTGGGACCAGCACCAGTGCCTAAGGCCCAATTTTTCAGCCCCTGTTTAACAGGGGCGTGTAATTACAATTTTTGATGCAATACTTTGCAACAGGGCTCATTGCTGTGCTCCAAGTACAGTATCTGTGAGGGGTTGCAGTGTTGTGGCACCAGTGCCTAAGGCCCAATTTTTCTGCCCCTGTTTAACAGGGGCATGTAATTACAATTCTTGATCTAATAATTCACAGCAGGGCCCATTCATGCGCCCACCAAGAGTAACTGTGAGGGCTTACAGTGTTGTGGCAACACCAATATGTAAGGGGCAAATTTCAGCAGAGTATATAGGGCAGGCCCCTACTTTCAAACATCCAACTTACAAACGACTCCTACTTGCAAACGGAAGGAGACAACAGGAAGTGAGAGGAAATCTACCCCTAGGAAGGGAAATTCTCTCCTGTAAGAGTTAATATGGGAAAAAGGTGTCTCCTCTCTACTGATGCTTTATCACCAATCCTTGTTTCAATAAAAACCCCACTTTTCAAAAACATTTGTCATTGGGACAGAAAGTGAGGTGAAATGTTCTGAACAGGGGCACAGACAGCAAAACAAATGTTACAGGGGTGATAACTGTAGAGTGGGGGACAACTGTAAAAACAATTAGTATCCCCTACTAAGGCGTTAGGTTCCATTATTCAATAGAGCCAGGTTATCTTCAAAAAGGTTGGTTTATTCTTCCAAAGACAAGTAAAAGACAATGCTTACATAATGACAGCTGGTAACACATGGTAAGGTGGTTGGCTTCAAAAGTAGGAATGAGGAATCACATGGTATGATGGTATATCTTCGAGCAGGGCCGCCTGACCTTCCAGTATCTTCCTTCAGGCCCCATCGCCTGACATTCCTCCCTCATGTTTAAAACCCTTGGGTAGATATACTGTTTAATAATGTTATGTCAGCATTATTTACATTTAGCATCGCTCCAAGGAAGGTATCATTAACTGTCCTAGAGAAGTAACACCCACTTGTGTATATTTAGTAACATAACTCCACCCATTGTCCTGACATAGTTCCTTAGAATAGCTATTACATACACAGCAAATGTCCTTTTGTCTGTCCTCAGCAATCTTCAAATTTAACATGTTTCAATAAAGAGTACAGAAACCTCTATCACTCAAAATAGCAATAAACCCAATATCTAACAATTCCCCCTCAATGCACTATTATTAACAAACAAAATAAGTGCATTCATCTTAAATAATAAATGTCTCTGATCCTCTTTTTTTCAATACATACAATACAATAAACATTCATACAATTTAGTGTTTCAGATATTGTACATAAGCTTTTTCCAAAACTCTGAGATATTCCTGTGAAATATTTAACCATTTCATTCCATCAACTATAAATTATTATATTATTTATTAATTTTAATTTATTCTCCATCTAAACTATGTAATATTAAAAATGTTCTTCCTTTTACCTTCATAGATTTTTCTTCTTATAACTTTAACCATATCATATAGCTATTTTAACATAAAGGAGAAATTAATATCTTTGATATATTAAATTATATTGCTTAGTAATATAAATTATTAATTAATTAATACAATTTCTTCCAGTCTTTGAAATTTCAATAACCAAATAATTTCTTCAATATAAGTTTTTATACATTATCCTTGACACTGAACAATTATAAACATAATACGTAATCTACTCGTCTGTGGATACATAAAAACATAACTTTCTCATTATTGGATTGTCATATTTTATATATTCTATTTATCTTTCTCTTTATTTTTCTATTTATCTTTCTATTTATCTATCCATGACCAACAAGCAACTTTTTCCATTTTCTTTTTTTCAACGTTTCATATTATTTAATTCAACAGTAACTCTGTTTAGACACATTAAAATTATTTTCTTCCACACAAGCCTGTATGTACTCTAACTATATTAATACTTCAAATGTACACTTTATTGTACATTCTTGTAATAACAAACTATCCATACAACTTTCCCAAGTTATGTGTTCTATAAAAATGAATACAAAATAATAAAATAATTCTATGTGAATTAATATGTGTTCCTATGATATTTTTTAGTTTTTCTAAATTTTTTAACTATTATGTAAACTAAGGTAGTATCATTACTATTAGTTACTACCGTAATATCTATCTTTCAATGATCTACAAAACTAACAAAGATTGTGGAGGAGAAAGTATCAAATTTCAATGTCAACATAGAGTCAACTATTTTTTCTGTATTTCAAAACATTCCTATACTAAAATTACATCCTAACTCCCCCTCACATAATGATCGACCGATCAATATGTCGCTTTTGATGCAAGACCATATGAATGAATCATTGAAGTTCATCCAAAAATGATAATCTTTGATAACATATTAAATACATAATTTTGAAAAAACAAGAAGTAGTAACAAACAGAAATTTAGTTGTGCTTGTGTCATGGTCATGGAAAAATCCAAATAAATAAATAAAAATCCATAGAATAGAATAATTTCATTAATCAATATTAACTATTTTAGACTCATAATCCTTTCTGTGTTTACCCATTTTATTCTTATTTTTACCCATTATTTTGATTTTTACCAATTATTTTGAAACAAAAAGAATTTTAATCCCTATTACCTTAAAAATAATAAAATAATCTTCCCAATTGATATCTCAGTTTGCAACTCTATTGGCATCCCTGGTACCTTCAGATCTATAATTCTTAATCATAACTTTAGCTACTGGAATAAATTATGAAACATACTCATGAGAAGTAGAAATCTCATTCAAAACATAATTTCTATTTAAATTTAGCAAAGGCCTAGCAATGTTTTGTGAACAAACTTCTTAAATTCCTATACCTGTACTTTTTTCCTATACAACAGATTGTAAATAACTTAGTATGCTAATTTCAAAAGACATAGAAGAACAGACATTCTTCATCCTGTCATTAACTCCTTATGTTCAGAAAATACTAAAGTTTTTAAACTAAAAATATAACAGGTAAATAAGTCATCTAATCTTTACCTTTTCTTGAATCATCTTACCCTATTTAGACTTTGTAATACTATTCATACGTTCTACAATACCTGAGCATTAAAGATAAGAAACATAAAAACTTTATTAAATAATTAAAATTGCATACTTGTCCTTCACTACCTGTCCTATAAAATAAAAATCATTATCTGATTCCATGGTTTGAAATCCAACCCCAATGGAATATGACATATGTTCACAACAACTTAGCTTTTGTTAAAAATATCATTTTTTCCTAGAATTCCCTCAATTAATTTATCAAAAGAAATATTAATTAAAGGAAAAAACATCCTTGTATCCTCCTTTAGCAGGTAAAAAACTAATATAATCAATCTACATAGATTGCAAAATCTCGCAATACTTAGTATCAGGTTACTCTTTCCTTTTGAATTGTTCTATAAACAAATAAAACAATATTCAGAAATTTGATGACAAGGTGCTCTAAATTGAGTAGTTCAGAATTTCTTTCATTAGCTTAAACAAAAATCAATTAATCAATTTGTCAGTCAAGTACCTGGATATGCAAAAAGAAATATTTTCATTTAAAAATAACTCTGTCCATTATTGTTGGAATCAATTATTTTTACAATGAATTTTATCTCCATTATCAGTCTGTACTGATTCTAACTAAGACAAAATTTCATCGTCCCCCTCTTTATCCTGTGACTAAATAAATTTTGTAAAAGTAATAATCGTACCAGATTATTGTATTTTTCTTTTACTAAAACTTCACTTATAACTGCTTTAATTTTGCAAAAGAACATTAGTCTGGGCTTTCCTAAATATTCTATTTCTAAAAGAAACTTGATCATGTTGAAGTACATTTTTTTTTTAGAACCAATCATGTTTCTCATACAGTATGATTAAATGAACCACACGTGTTCCGTCACTCTGACTGCTACACAAAAACTCATGGCAGTCTCAATCATCTTTCAGTGCAGACAAATACAGAAAGTTCCATTGTGCCAAAATATGGCGCCTTTCTATAGAAGCACAAGAGATTCCTTCCCAATAAATGTTCACTAAAGCTGATAAAATAACTTTTGCATGATTTGCTCATACTTCAACTGTGGCTGTCACACTGCATTATTTTAAGTCTCAATGTATGTATATCTCACTTCAACTGACCTTTCTTTTTAACACCCAGTTGTCCATAAACAACGCTTAATCAGAGCTGTCTGTATTAACACCTCCTGTTTGTCTTGAAATAACACCTTAAACAAATGGTGCAAAACCCACATGTTTTTTCAAAACAATTACTTTGGTAAGTAATAATACATTTTTCTCATCTATGAACCCTCTTCCAGTTTCTGGAAGTTTTAACACAAATATGTGTATTGATCATAGAAGTGAAAAACTGTCATGACGATGGCATGTCTAACTAGGCTGTGTAACTCGAACTGCATTTCTCTGTTGACACTGTCACAGTACATTCCTTTACATGTCAAGCTCTCCAGAGAAAGATCTGCCACATGTCAGTCCCAGCCACCATGAATTGCATCCCCTTCACAGTACAATCCGGTAACAATTAAATTTTATCGTTTTTATCATTTTTAACCTTTTTTACCATTTTTTTAAACATATTTGGTTTGTACATCTGCTAAAAATCATGTACACTAGGTTATAGGATGTTCCTGATTATAGTAATGACAAAAAATTGTTTAGAGGACAATCTCGTGAAACTCACAGATTGGTTCCTGCCCATGAACTGTGATTGGCCATTTCCCCGAGAAAAATTCCTCCCTCAACTAAAGTCTCTACTTTTATCAGAAATACTCAATTACAAAAACTTTTAACAATAGTTTTTTTTACAATTTTTGATAGTTTTTAGATTGAACAAAACTTTCATATTTTAATATTTTTCCTGGGTAGCCTTAAGTACATTAGAACAATCTACTTCTTTTAATTTAATAACCAAATCCTAGTTTGGAATATTTTGTAAAAATTGCTCAATCCTTAACTTATTATTTCCTGCAACCAAAACTGTAGTATTTTTGTTAAACATTAAATACCATGTTTTCCATTATCTTAATCAATAGTTTTTCTTAAAACTTAGTTCTGACCCTTGCTTGTGCTTTGAATGACCACATTTTGTAATAACACATTTTCTGTTGTTTAGGCTTAAATATTCATAAACATTTTCATGCAGCATTAAACTTAGTTTTCTTATTAAAGAACTTCTTTACACTCTGGTATTAATTAATTAATTAATTACTCTACTACTGCTACATGACTGTATTCCATATATATGGAATGTATTAATTCCCGATAGTACTGGGACATACTTCTGAGCTTTGAGATGTTAACCATCCCATGTTATCCACTCACTTAAAGAAACAAACATATTTACCCCTTGTTTAGAATGATTGTCCTGTGTACACTTAAAAAAACAAGAGATGAATAATGTCCTTTTAGCTTTGTCTGTTGTTCGTTTCTTTTCATTTGTTTTGTCTTTGTTCGTTGCTTTTGATCGTTGCTCTTTCTTGGAAGAATTTGTCCTCATCTTTTTCTTTGAAGAATAGTTTTCTTGTAGCTTTTGCCTTGTTCCTTGACTCGTGTAAATGTAATGTTTCTGTAGGCTGTAAATAGGCCTAAGTAAACACAATGTAAAGATGCGTGTGTATTGAAAATATGTCTGTCTTTCTCCTTCTATGTTTGCTGAAGGAATGAGATGTGTAAGTGTTTAGCCTTCATCCTTGGACCGTCCAAAACATCAAAATCCGACTTTTCATATTAGCTCACCCAAAGAGTACATCTGCCTGTTGTATCTACAATGGTGGCCTTTTTTTAACATGAAGTCTTAGTTCCCATTTCAACACTTCTTCTGTGAGACTTTTCCTCATCTTTTGTAGGAACTGAACTCCCTCAGCAGAAATCTTCACGTACGTAAACGTTTACGCTTTTCATCACAACCTGAAAGTCCTCTCTGGATTTCCTTCAATATCTTGTAACACTGTCCATAAGGCCTTGTCAATCAACCTTGTAAGCCGAGTCTTTGTTTTTTTTTTTTCTTCTTCTGCTTGCAAGTTTACAAACGATCTGTGGGTGAGAAAACAGACAGAAAAAAACTCACAGTTGTTTGTGTTTTGGAGTCAAGATCAATAATTGGCTTTATTCCACGGCTGCAATTCTTCTCGCCTTTTGCTGGCTCAGTTTCTCTGACCTTCTGTCCACGTGTGATGGAACAAACAACTTTTTCTCTCTAAGTTCTTTGGTTGTTTTTTCCCAAGACTTGACAATGTTTTCGTCTTATCTCTTCATCTGACTCCCTCCTGTTGTCAAGTAGTGAGGAAAAAGAACAGCTGGAGGCTCGCCATAATGTAGAGTGGGGGACAACTGTAAAAACAATTAGTATCCCCTACTAAGGCGTTAGGTTCCATTATTCAATAGAGCCAGGTTATCTTCAAAAAGGTTGGTTTATTCTTCCAAAGACAAGTAAAAGACAATGCTTACATAATGACAGCTGGTAACACATGGTAAGGTGGTTGGCTTCAAAAGTAGGAATGAGGAATCACATGGTATGATGGTATATCTTCGAGCAGGGCCGCCTGACCTTCCAGTATCTTCCTTCAGGCCCCATCGCCCGACATTCCTCCCTCATGTTTAAAACCCTTGGGTAGATATACTGTTTAATAATGTTATGTCAGCATTATTTACATTTAGCATCGCTCCAAGGAAGGTATCATTAACTGTCCTAGAGAATTAACACCCACTTGTGTATATTTAGTAACATAACTCCACCCATTGTCCTGACATAGTTCCTTAGAATAGCTATTACATACACAGCAAATGTCCTTTTGTCTGTCCTCAGCAATCTTCAAATTTAACATGTTTCAATAAAGAGTACAGAAACCTCTATCACTCAAAATAGCAATAAACCCAATATCTAACAATAACCCTTCCCTATGTTTTCCAAAAAGCTTAATAGATTTTTTGGCTGGAGCTACACTTAAACAATGTACCTGTTGAAAATTACAAACAGATTCTACATAAGAACAAACCTACAATCCCTGTCTTGTATGCACCGCCTGTATACGGCTGTTCAGAGTATATAGGGCCTTTTTTATTTTGTGTGCGGGGTTCCCCTTAATATCCATACAAGACCCAAAGGGGCTGGTAATGGGCTGGGGTAGGGGGGGGGGGTGATGGGGTAGCTATGCCATTTTTCTTAAAGTGGAAGTAAACCCTTCTATCGTTTTCAGCCAAGGAAGCTGCCATCTTGACCTTTGTTTAATCTTCAACTGCCATGATGCTGCACATGTAACCAGTTATGACACCAGCCATTAGATGGTTTGACAGTTTGGTTGAGAGCACAACCAATGTGGCAGTTAGTATTTCCGGCATGCCGGGAATTTAACTGTTTTTTTAAACTGTTAAATCAATGCGTTTACTTCCACTTTAAAGATTTTCATCCATATTACCGGGACCAGACATTACATTAAAGCCGCAGTTTTAAATGGCTTTTTTTCCTTTAGAAATGTCATTTTGTGCAGGGACAGTTCTAAACACGGGAAACACGTGGCACTGCACAGGCATACTTTAGACACCCCCCAGGTACTATATTTAAAGGAATATTTGACTTTTTTTTTCACTTTATGCATCATTAATATGACTGCTCCCGAAAAACGGACGTTTTTAAAACTTCTTTTTGCATTGATACATGTCCCCTGGTGCAGAACCCGGGTTCCCAAACCCTTTTTAGGACAATAACATGCATAATAGTCGTTATAATTAGCACTTTAGATTTCGAACGGTCGCATCCATTGTATTTAATAGGGTTCTAACGTTCGTGTGAACTTTCGGTCCGTTCGCGGGTTTTGGTGCGAACCGAACCCGGGGGTGTTCGGCTCATCCCTACTATTGCTGATGCAAATTTAAAATTAGTCACATTTTTTTGTGCTTTTTATTATTTCTAAATAATCATAATTTGAGCCCCAAAAATTTGATATATGTTCCAACATCAGAAATAAAAATGTAATTCCCCAAAATTTGAGGGTAATATCACTATTCTAAACTCACCCACAAAAAAACACCAAATATCACAGAATAAATCAAGAAGAATAACTCTTGAGTAATGTAATTCCATCACCTGTATGTCCAAAGAAATGCAGTATTTATGTGTAGGAGTTTTCCACATGTGGCAGCTCTGTGGCTCAGAGGGTAGAACTTCTGCTTAGCATCCCTGAGTGTCTGGGTTCAAATCCCAAACATGCTGCTTCATGTAGAGAAGTTGTCTCATCTCCCAGGTCCTAAAACTATGTCTAAATGTTGTATTTATGTGTAGGAGGGTTCCACCACCATTGTAAATCTTGCCAGATACACAATTTAGCCAAAAGTATTGGGACACCTGCCTTTACAACACATGAACTTTAATGGCAGCCCAGTCTTAGTCCGTATGGTTAAAATTTGATTTGGCCCACCCTTTGCAGCTAGAACAGCTTCTGGGAAGGCTGTCCACAAGGTTTAGTGTGTCTATGGGAATCTTTGATCATTCTTCCAGAAGTGCATTTGTGAGGCCAGGCACTGATGTTGGATGAGAAGGCCTGTTTTGCAGTCTCTGCTCTAATTCAGCAAAGGGAGTTCTATCGGGTTGAGGTCAGGACTCTGTGCAAGCCAGTCAAGTTTCTCCACCCCAAACTCCCTCATCCATGTCTTTATGGACCTTGCTTTGTGCACTGGTGTGCAGTCATGTTGAAACAGGAAGGGGCCACCCCCAAACTGTTCCCACAAAGTTGGGAGCATGAAATTGTCCAAAATGTCTCAGTATGCTGATGCCTTAAGAGTTCCCTTCACTGGAACTAAGGGGCCAAGCCCAACCCCTGAAAAACAACCCCACACCATAATCCCCCTCCACCAAATGATTTGGACCAGTGCACAAAGCAAGGTCCATAAAAGACATAGATGAGTGAGTTCGGGGGTGGAGGAACTTGACTGGCCTGGACAGAGTCCTGACCTCAACACAACAGAACACCTTGGGGATGAATTAGAGCAGAGACTGCAGGCCAGGCCTTCTCGTCCAACATCAGTGCCTGACTTCACAAATGCACTTGGAAGAATGGTCAAACATTCCCATAGACAGACACACTCCTAAACCTTGTGGACAGCCTTCCCAGAAGAGTTGAAACTGTTATAGCTGCAAAGGGTGGGCCAACTCAATATTGAACCCTACGGACTAAGACTGGGATGCGATTACAGTTCATGTGCGTTTAAAGGCAGGCATCCCAATACTTAGGCCAATATATTGTATATTGCTTGGAGACACAGAACTTGGCTATGGACTTAGGGCTGGTTCACACCACAGAGATGCAGAGAACTTGTGCGAGGCTGCCTGGTGGCGAAGTGGGCAGCAATTCTGTCTAGCAACACTGGGGTTGCTGGTTCAATTCCCCAACATGCTAATGCTTATGTTGAAGTTTATATGTTTTCCATGTGTGGGTTTCTCACCACAATCCTAAGACATGCTGGCATTTTATTTGTCTCCTGTCAAAATAGTCTAATGTAAAAAAGTTTATTTTGGACTTTAGATTGGAAGCTCATTGGAGCCAGCGCCCGATGTTAATGTTTGTTAGCACTAATCATGCCCAGGGACTTGGACATTTAAAATTGTAGGGTTTACACTGCACAGGTACATATGCTTAGAAAACTGTTGCTTTGTTTATGTGCATGCAAATGGACTTGGATCTTTGGCCTGTAGTTGGAGATTTGATGCACATAGCCAAGGGCTAACACAGTTGCAAATAGTAGTATGGGTTCCTGCCCATCAGGTGAAATAACTTTAGACATACACGAAGAGACAGATTGAAAGATACTGGTGGGCGTGTACTTCTATTGGGCGTGTGTCAGTTTGCTAACAATACAACCTCTCTTATTTAAAGGCCTGCAGTATGGGGGATCGTTTGGTCTGAGAAGGCCAGGTTTTTTGCTGTGATTTGTGGGGGGAGAAGGAATGATATTGTGCAGATTGACAAATCCCCCAACCAGTGTTATTTGCTGAAATTCTTGTGCATTTTTTCAATCAAAAATTGTGTGTGTATTGTTCCTGTCTGACCATGCAAAATCGTTTGGAAGCATCTGCTGACCTTCTACTCTTGGATCTCATTGCTTGTGTGCACAGAAATGCAGCTTCCAGCAGAACATGGTCACCAATGTATGTATATGTGGATTGTGGGGTGGGGGTGGGTGTTTTGAACATGCGTCTTTTTTATTATTATGTTGGAAAGCTTTGTAAGAATAATGACTTGAGTATGTTTCTATATTCTTTCAGATAAAAATGTGATGTGTTACCCGTTATACACTAAAAGTAAAGCTGTGTGCACTCTAAAGCCCTGTACACACGATCTGATAACCTATGGATTTTCGTCCGATGGATTTGTCAATCGGAAATCCGATGAAACCGTTTTTCATCAGTCTTGGCCACACACCATCAGTTCCAAAACCGATGGCAACAAAACGAGGGTACGTACAACACGTACGATGGCGCTATAAAAAGGGAAGAACAAATCTAATGGCGCCACCCCTTGGGCTGCTTTTGCTGATTTCGTGTTACCGCGTGTTAGTAAAAGTTTGGTGAGAGCCGATTTGCGCTTTTCAGTCTCTGTGCTTTGCAGATCGTTTTCTGGTGTTCAGTTTGTGCTTGTGGGTTTGTATTTGTTATTCAGTACATGCAGTCAGGTCGTTACTGCCTTGCAGTGCCTTCTTGGCCGTTCGTTTACTGTTTTTCAGGTCGTTCTTCTCAGGCCTTGCTGTTCCACGGTGCGTTCTGTTTGAGTTCGTTCTGACCAGGCGACCGGTTTAAGACCATGTTTGAAGTGCGTTCTCGTTCTCGTGCTGGCTTTGGACTTGGTGTTGCAGTTAACACTAACCCGAGTTCAGTCTGTGAACAGGGTGAGGAGGAGTTCATGGACTAAGAATTGGTTGCTCCAGCGGGACCAATTCTCTCATATGCCTCTGCTGCGGGAAATCCATGAGAATAATCCTGATTTCAGGAATTATTTTAGGATGACGGACCCCGTTTTTCACCGTCTGTTGGATTTGCTGTCCCCCTATATAACGAGGCAGGACACTGATGCGCCAGGCCATCACTGCCGAGCAGAGGCTTATTGCCACGTTGAGTTACCTGGCGACTGGGAGAAGCTTGCAGGACCTCAAGTTCACAACAGGCATCTCCCCCCAGGCTCTCGGGATCATTATCCCTGAGACGTGTTCGGCCATTATTCAGGTCCTGCAGAAGGACTATATGAAGGTAAGTTTGGTCCTTTAACATCACATTATATGTTTGGATTGTTTGATAATTTTATTAATTTTTATCCTCCTTCACAAATTTGCCTGTTTGTAATATCCTGGTAATGTCCCCATTTTCCCCATGCATCTTTGAACCTGTAATGGCCTTTTTTTCCGGCCTGCATGCCTATTTCCCTTCACTAACCTCTCCAGCATGCTATCCTGGGCCCAAACACAGCTAGCCTTCTCTTTTCCTTTTTTAATTTTTTGGGTCAGTGCCCTCGTAGTTTGACAACCCTCCCTCCCCCCCTAAAAATCTTAAAATAGTTTTAGTTCTCAATCAAGATCAGCAGAGTGGTAGAGCCTTTTTTTTGATCCCCCACAATCACCTCAAACCCACCCCCCCTTAGATTATTTGAGAATGTCCACTCAGCGGGGGTGAGGCATCTGCTAAGGGGGCCTTTGTTTTTTGGTAGGAAATACTCCCTTAAATAATAATGTTAGAATGATGTTGGTCAACAATGTCTGTGTGTAATCTGCTTTTCACTGTAAACAGAAAACGTACTAATGTCTTCTTTTTGTTTGACTCCACAGTTCCCTAGCACACCACAGGAATGGCTGACTGTGGCTGATCAATTTGCCCAGCGGTGGGACTTCCCCAACTGCAGAGGGGCAATTGATGGGAAGCACGTCCACATAGTGCCACCACCCCGTTCGGGGTCATACTATTTCAACTATAAAGGTTTTAATAGCATAGTGTTAATGGCGGTGGTGTCGGCACGGTACGAGTTCCTGTATGTGGACGTGGGGAAGAACGGCCGGATGTCCGATGGCGGAGTATTCGCAGAGACGGAGTTCGCTCACCGTCTGCAGGCTGGGGGTCTTGCACTGCCTCCAGATGCAGACAACGTGGAAGGACTACCGTTCGTTTTCATCGCGGATGAAGCTTTTGGACTTGGACCACACCTCATGTGGCTGTTTCCCCAATGCACCCTCACCCCGGAGAGGAGGGTTTTTAATTACCGGCTGGCCAGAGCCCGGAGAGTTGTGGAGAATGCCTTCGGGATAATGGCCAGCCGGTTCCGCCTGTTTCAGACAGCTATACATTTGGCGGAATACAAGCTGAACCACATTGTGTACCGCTGCTGCATATTTCACAACTTTCTAAGACAATTATCTACATATGTGTCATCAGTTGGGCCTGAGGCCGGTCCATCCCAAATGACCATTCTGACCGGCCTCAACACTGCCCGTACTGGCTTGGCCCCCAAAGTGCCCGTGAAGTACGTGAGAAATACGTTGAGTACTTCACGGGTAGAGGGGCCATCGCAATGCCAGACCACATCTGACCTTTAGCTTTTTGCTAATAAAAATGTGTTTTAGATTTACTACAAACTTGTTTTGTCATTCTTGTATTTTAGGTTTATGTGTCTCCCAGGTTCTAGTAGTGCCAAGTGTATTTGTCCTTAGTAAATAGCCTCAATTCTCACTGGTGAAAACCTTGATTTTGCATCTTCAGAACTGCTATTGAGCATAGAAAGAACAAGCCACACCTTTTTTAGACTTCCAGAATCTTTTTACTTTGTGCACCAAATTTTTTGGTGGTTTTCTAGATTAAACAATGTTATTTATTTTTATTTTTTTGTTGGAGGATTTTTTTGCAGAAACATGCATGGGTCAAAATCCCAAACTTTTTTTAAAAACATTCAAAAAATAACACAGTGAAAAAGACAAACATGAGATGGGGTGAGGTCACCCCTGATCCATCCCAAATGTGAAGAACAACACTTTCTTTTTGGGGCTCAAATGGGTATCTTCAACATGATCCCATGGCTAAGGTAAACATGTGCTATCTGCCATCATGGGGGATCAATGGACGTGCTTTGGGGGTGAAAACCCTTCCTCTCACCTACTTGAGTAGGGAGGAAGAGGTTGCACCCCCAAAACAGGGACATAGATATCCTGTGACGGCAGATAGCACATGTTGAGTCACTGTGTGCATTTTCACATTTGGGCAGGTTGAAATCCCGTTGCACATTTTGGATGCCAAATAGCACACTTTGCTGATCAAGCCCCAAAATATCGATAATATTTTTATATTTCTGCTCAATCACATTCATTTGAGTTCGCATAATGTCCATTTCGCTACTACATTCCATTATTTCCTGAATGATTATTTTTGCGCTAGCACTCGAGAATGGAGGATTTGTGTCAGATCACCTACAGCCAGGTGACAGATGCACACCATAGGGGGACAGGAGTGCTCCGCAAGGTAGTGAACCCTATGGCTGACTGCTGCGGATAGGAAACTGGGTGGTTGTGGAAAGCGGGACCAGAGGAGCACAACCGGGATCCTATAGGAAGCTAGAGCCAAGATTCCCCAGGGCGCGGAGTCTAAGACCCAGCAGGTCTTCTCCAGAGCCTCTAGTGGTGAGGATGTTATGCTGCAGGCTGGGTCCAGGTCGCGGCCCCTAGAGTTTCCTAGCTCACGCCCCGTAGGATAAGGGGACAAGAGGGGAAGCAGCAGCACAAGATATAAGAGTAACGAATAACAAGCTGAAGGTCAAGGGTCACGAGCAGACAGGGATAGTCGGGGACAAGCCAATAACGTAACAGAGAGACAGACGTAGCACACGGCAGGCAGGAACCCAAACATACAATGCCTAACAAACACGTTGATCAGCAAAGCAGGCTTGCAGTGCACAGGTTAATATAGTGTTCTGTGATAGGGCCTGGGGAGGAGTCAGGCTGGGAGGAGATTATAAAGGAAGCCAGGTGAAAGCGTTCTGGCCTCTAAGATGAACACATGAGGAGGAAAGGTAAGATGGCAGACAGACATTAATGCATATCCATGACAGTACCCTCCCTCTTACGAGGCCTCCCCCTTCGCCGCCTGGGCCCAGGTTTAGGAGGGAAACTTCAGATGAAACTCCTTTAACAGTCGAGGTGCAAAGACCTCAGACGCAGTGATCCAAGACCTCTCCTCAGGACCAAACCCTTTCCAATGAACGAGGTACTGAAGAACGCCTTTAGAGTCGGGAGTCCAGAATTTGACTGATCTCGTACTCCTGATTATCCTCAGAGACAGGTGCCACGGTAGGGAGAGGACGAGAGAATTTATTGAGGACTAAAGGCTTTAGAAGAGCAACATGGAAGGAGTTAGTGATTTTAAGGCTTTTAGGTATCTGGAGTTTGAAACAAACCGGATTCAGTTTAGCAGTTACCGTGTATGGACCAATGAATCGTGGAGCAAACTTCAGAGAAGGAACTCGGAGCTTGATGTTCCTGGTAGAGAGCCAGACTTTGTCCCCTGGCTGAAGAGAAGGCGGTTTAGGCCTGCGGCGGTCGGCAAAGCCTTTGAATTTTTCAGCAGCTGCCCGGAGGGAATCATGAACGTCACCCCAAATGGAATTAAGAGACTCCTGAACCGAAGCCAAAGCTGGAATATCTGGAGAACAGATCATGGGAAGAAGAAGTTGAGGGTGTTTTCCATAAACTGTGAAAAAGGGTGTCTTCTGCGAACTGGTATTCACATGATTGTTATGGGAGAATTCTGCCCACGGGAGTAGAGAGGACCAATCGTCATGGTGAGAAGACACAAAGGTGCGAAGAAAGACCTCTAACTCCTGATTAACCCTCAGTCTGTCCATTGGATTGGGGATGGTAAGAAGAAGAAAAATCCAAGACAATCTTGAGGGATTTGCAAAAGGCTCTCCAAAAACGAGACGTGAATTGGACTCCCCTGTCGGAAACAATATGAGAAGGAACCCCATGAAGGCGGAGAATTTCTCGAATGAAAATGGGAACCAAGGCAGGGGCAGAAGGAAGACCAGGAAGAGGAACAAAATGAGCCATCTTGGAGAACCGATCGATTACCACCCAAATGACTATTATTCTCAGACAGTGGGAGGTCGGTGATAAAATCCATGACAATATGAGCCCAGGGCTCCTTAGGAATGGGCAAGGGCATGAGGAGACCAGCAGGAGCTTGTGTGGAGGATTTGGACTGAGCGCAGACATGACAAGCTTTAATGTAGTCTTTGACGTCTGAGCGGAGATTAGGCCACCAGTAGTGACGACTGATGAGTAGGAAGGAACGGAGGAATCCAGAATGGCCTGCCACCTTGGAATCATGTCCCCAACGAAGGATCTTAGCTCTTAGCTCAGTGGGGACAAAGGTCTTACCAGGCGGAATTTTTGACTTCAGGGTGGTAGAGTGGGCAACAATGCATGAGGTTGGAATGATCGGCTCAGGTTCAGGGGCAGACTCCTCGTCCAAAGTGTCAAATGACCTAGAGAGCACATCAGCCCGACCGTTGCAGGAACCAGGTTTGTAAGTAATCGTGAAATTAAAACGGGCAAAGAAGAGACTCCACCTGGCCTGTCTAGGATTCAGACGTTTAGCATTCTGTAGATATTGTAAATTTTTGTGATTGGTAAAGATAGTTATGGAGTGAGGGGAACCCTCCAAGAGATGACGCCACTCCTCTAACGCCAATTTAATTGCGAGAAGTTCCCGATCACCGATGGCATAAATTCCTCTCTGCCTGAGAAAACTTTTTGGAGAAGAACGCACATGGTTGATGTCTCTTCTCAAAGATTTGAAGAAGCACAGCTCCCACCCCCATTGAGGAAGCGTCCACTTCAATAAAAAATGCATTCCCAGGATTTGGTCTCCTCAAGAGGGGGCCAGAAACAAAGGTCTGTTTCAGGTTGTGAAATGCAGAGACAGCTTCGGGAGGCCAGTCTTTGGCATTCACACCCTTCTTGGTCAAGGCGATAATAGGCGCGGCAATGGAAGAGTAGTTCCTTATGAACTGCCTATAATAATTAGTGAAGCCAAGAAAGCACTGCGTGGCCTTGAGGCTCGCAGGAAGAGGCCAGTTGGTAATAGCCAAGACTATCCCAGGATCCATACGAAGACCCGAACATGAGACAAAGCACCCCAGAAACAGGACCTCAGAACATTCAAAGGAACATTTCTCCAGCTTGGCATAGAGATTGTTCTCTCTAAGACGCTGAAGTACAGTGCGGACATGGTTTCTGTGGATGAGCAGATTTTCAGAAAAGATCAGAATGTCATCTAGATAGATGACAACAAACAGGTACAGCAGATCTCTGAAGATTTCATTGACAAAGTTTTGGAACACGGCTGGAGCATTACACAGACCAAAAGGCATCACCAGGTATTCGTAATGTCCGTCTCTAGTGTTGAATGCAGTCTTCCATTCGTCACCCTCCCGTATTCGAATGAGATTGTACGTGCCTCTGAGATCCAACTTGGTGAAAATGGAGGCAACCTTCAACCTATCGAATAGCTCAGATATTAAGGGTAAGGGGTATCGATTTTTAATAGTAACCGCATTTAAACCCCGATAATCGATGCAGGGTCTTAAGGTACCATCCTTTTTGGCAACAAAAAAAGAACCCTGCCCCTGCAGGCGAAGAGGATTTCCGGATGAAACCTCTCTCCAAATTCTCTGCGACATACTCAGACATGGCCTGGGTCTCTGGGATGGACAGAGGGTAGGTACGACCCCTGGGTAGAGTTGCTCCGGGGACAAGATCAATAGCACAGTCAAAAGACCTGTGGGGAGGAAGCACCTCAGCTGATTTCTTACAGAACACATCCCGGTAATCGCTGTATGCAGCGGGAAGATCAGAAGAAACAGAAGTGGCAGCAACCGGAAGACTCTCCTTGGGGGTCACCTTGAGAAGACATGACGAGAAACATGAGGAACCCCAGGCCAGGATCTACCCAGAGACCCAGTCCACATGTGGAGAGTGGAGCTGTAGCCAAGGGAGGCCCAATACAACTGGGGTAGAGGCCTTGGGTAGAATAAGAAAGGATATCCACTCCTGGTGGAGAATCCCTACCGACATCCTAATGGTTAGCGTCTGGAAGCGAATAGGGCCCCCTGGGAGAACAGTGCCATCAATTGCCGAGACTACCAATGGGGTAGTGAAAGGTGAAAGGGTAAGCTTCATAGAAGAAGCAGTTCTCCAATCCATAAAATTGCCGGCAGCCCCGGAATCCAGAAAAGGCAAGGGTTGACTGAGGAGAAGTGCCTACATGAAGGAACACCGGCAAGAGAAGGCGAGAAGGTGATGTTTCTGGGTCCAATACTCCACCTTCCAAATGTATTAGACCCGAGCGTTTCCCGGACGAAGCGAGCAGGAGTCACGAAAATGACCCTTGCCCCCACAATAGAGGCCCAAGCCCAGAGTTCTGCTCCTAGCACGTTCTTCGGGGGTTAGTCTGGTCCGGCCCAGCTGCATGGGTTCCTCAGCAGGTAGAGGATGCTCCACGGGACGAAGGGAGGGGAGCTCAGACTGGCTAGAACCCAGAGAGTGCTGGCGTCTTTTTTCTAAGGAGCTCTCTTGAAAACGAATGTCGATCTGATTGCATAACGAAATTACATCGTCCAGACCAACGGGAATGGCTCTTCCCGCTAATTCGTCTTTCACTCGGTCAGAGAGGCCATGTAAAAAGGTAGCGACCAGGGCCTCATTATTCCAGCTCAATTCAGCTGTGTGGATACAGAACTGAAGAGCATATTGTCCCACTGAACTAGATTCTTGGCGAAGACGTAAGACAGCACTAGCCGCTGAAGAAGCCCGAGCTGGCTCTTCGAAGATATTACGAAAGAGCTTCAAGAAGTCGGACAGGCTGGAAACCACCGGATCATTCCTCTCCCACAGGGGGGCAGCCCAGGCCAAAGCTTCACCGGAGAGGAGGGAAATGATATAGGCTACCTTAGCCCGGTCAGACAGGAAGTTTTGAGGCTGAAGCTCAAAATGAATCGTGCATTGGCTGAGAAACCCCCTGCAGGCCTTGGAGTCCCCAGAGAAATGGAACGGAGCTGGCAGTGTTAGTGAGTGTGTGGCTGCGACTGGTGCGATAGGTACAACCGCTGGTTGTACTTGAGGTTGCGGATTCGGGGTTCCCAAGGAGGCCTGAAGCTGCTCGAATCGAGAAGCCAGATCCTGGAAGAATCGCATCACCTGAGTCTGATTCGATTCCTGGGTTTCAAGTCTGCGAACTATGCCCTGCAATGGATCACCCGCGGGGAGCGGCATGTCAGCCGGGTTCATGGCTGATCAAACTGTCAGGTCACCTACGGCCAGGTGACAGATGCACACCGTAGGGGGACACCGCAAGGTAGTGAACCCTATGGCTGACTGCTGCGGATAGGAAACTGGGTGGTTGTGGAAAGCGGGACCAGAGGAGCACAACCGGGATCCTATAGGAAGCTAGAGCCAAGATTCCCCAGGGCGCGGAGTCTAAGACCCAGCAGGTCTTCTCCAGAGCCTCTAGTGGTGAGGATGTTATGCTGCAGGCTGGGTCCAGGTCGTGGCCCCTAGAGTCTCCTAGCTCACGCCCCATAGGATAAGGGGACAAGAGGGGAAGCAGCAGCACAAGATATAAGAGTAACGAATAACAAGCTGAAGGCCAAGGGCCACAAGCAGACAGGGATAACGAAAGACAAGCCGAAGGTCAAGGGTCACAAACAGACAGGGATAGTCGGGGACAAGCCAATAATGTAACAGAGAGACAGACGTAGCACACGGCAGGCAGGAACCCAAACACACAATGCCTAACAAACACGTTGATCAGCAAAGCAGGCTTGCAGTGCACAGGTTAATATAGTGTTCTGTGATAGGGCCTGGGGTGGAGTCAGGCTGTGAGGAGATTATAAAGGAAGCCAGGTGAAAGGGTTCTGGCCTCTAAGATGAACACATGAGGAGGAAAGGTAAGATGGCAGACAGACATTAATGCATATCCATGACAATTTGGAGTTCCTGACACACCACCACGTTCAGCCCCTAATAAAAAAAAAAAAAAAAAAAAAAATTTGAAATATGCAGGCCTACATCTGTATTTACCTTGAAGTTGTGGTAACAGACACTGACCTGTTGTGCTGATAAGCTCCACCTCCGCTTCCTCCACCTCCGCTTCCTGAACATGCTGATCTTGGTCTGCTTTGTGATCTTCGGGGAGTTTCTGTGGTCTTTGGTTCCTCGTCTCCTCAGCTTGGTGTCCTCCCAGTCTCCTCTCCCCTATGGGAATGGCAAAAATAATGTATCCTTTAGCACACAGATTTTAGGCCTGAAAATGGATTCATTGTTTTGAAGTGGGGTACAATTGATATTTGGGCCTGAGTTCCAAGATGAACATATGAGATCTTGTGAACTCTACAAAGCAGCATGTTATTTTTTAGGACACTCACAAATACACTTGGATAACCAACAAGGTATCCACTGGACCACCTGTGTGTGACCCCGTTTATAAATTTGGTCATGTGGCCCTGACTATAGTATCTTGCTCCAGACAAAAAAGCTGAGTACACAACTGCTTGAGTGTCATCTCCTTTACCCAGAATCCAGTTTAGCCTTTCATTCACATTCTAGTTTTACTTACAACACATCATCTAGCCAACAATGTGTAGATAAACATTGTTTAATTAAAATGAGGCATGCCCACATGTAGTTTACGTGGATATGTGCCAAACATGTTTTGGGGAAGACAATCAAGTGTTTTTTACGACACATTTACCAAATAAGTGGACTCTCAACTTAACATAAAAGTTGTCATTTTAAAATGTGAAACCAGTCAAGCCAAGCACATGGTGCAAAACATGGAATACATATTACAATGTGAAAGAACACAGTAAAAATAAAAGCTTGGGGCGTGGCCAGGCAGCGGATGTAGCCGGACGTGTTCTCAGTGAGCTTCGCCGAAAATCCGCCAAATCATCCTGTGGATCTAAATTATATTGTTCTAAAGCTGGCTCAGCGGTTATCGGAAGGGTCCCGGAGCATAGCCATACCTTTACCAGCCAGTTTGTCCCGCGATGTCGGCCACCAAGAAGCAGAATTCGTCACGGTCAGTGGATCTCGTGACACAACATGGTGCCCTGGATGCTCGTTCCGCCAGAGATCGACACAGGGAGGGAGCGGAGAAACTGTTCTCTATGCCACTGTCCTCGGATCCCATGGCCTCCTTCAGTACACCCACTGATTCCCCTGGGGGAGGATCGGAGGCAGATGACAGTTCCTCTGGACGATCCGGCTGGCGCGGCCTTTACATGGGACACAGTGAGTACTCCAGAGGGGGCCTCTGCTAGGCTGCAAGGCCCCGATAGCCCCAGTAATAGTGAGCCTACTTTGAGGGGCATTTTCACAGTGGTGACAACTTGTAACCTCTCCATAGCTGCGCTCACCACGGAGATTAAGGGAGTCAAAGCAGAAATTACCTTTCTGAGACAAGACAACCAAAAACTCAGAGAGAGGACATCGGCTGTAGAGGGCAGGGTAAGCTCCATAGAGGATGACTTGGCACTCATGCAGAGGGACCTTACATATAATAACCACCTTCTCTCTCAGCACTCTTCCCGCTTGGAAGATTTGGAAAATAGGATGAGGAGAAACAATGTGAGAGCGATTGGTCTGCCAGAGAGGATTGAGGGTAAAAACCCAGTGGAGTTTATCGAGTCTTGGCTGGTTAATGCCTTTGGCAAGGAAACCTTTTCCCCCCATGTTCTCTGTGGAGCGAGCGCATAGGGTCCCTGCCAGGGCTCCTGCACCTGGAGCTCCTCCAAGACCCTTCTTGTTTAAACTCCTTAATTACAAGGACAGAGATGCCATTTTGCGCCAAGCCCGATTACAACCTACAGCCCTAAAAATGGATAATGCCAAGGTTTCCCTGTTTCCAGACTTCTCAGCAGAGCTGCAGAAACAACGGGCCAAGTTTATGGATGTCAAGCGCAGGCTTAGAGATCTGGATCTGAAATATGCCATGCTTTATCCTGCCCGTCTGCGCCTTGAAGTGATGGGGACAGTCCACTTCTTTGATTCGCCACCTGCACAATGGCTAGAGAGAGAAGAACAAGCGATCCGGGAGGCGCGCAATAGGCGCCCTGCTCCCCCGTGAGAGCCACCACACTACCTTTCCTGGTTTCCAGTTTAATCCCACTCTCCCATCACAAGGCGGAGTATGCTGTTGCTACATGGTTCTTTCCTTACCAACACGGCTATTTTGTTCCAGCTGTTGAGAAGTACTTAAGACACTGTTGTGCACTTCCACTGTTGCCCCCTGGATGGCCTGGCAAGGGCCAATGGTTGATTTTTGCCGTAACCGTTTGGCCCGGTTGGCCAGTCCCCCCAATTCAAGTTCTCCTGACACTTCCACCAGGCCTTTTTTGCTGCTTCTTTTTTTTCCATTCTTCTTAATTTTTATACCCGCTACCCCACCCGAATCCACCGTATGGGTTACTATGTTTGTGTTCATTCACCCTCTCTTTCCTCATGCACTGTGCAACGAACTGTACCCCCCTGGGTATATTGCCCTGCTTATATGAACTCCAACCTGATCACATATGTGCTGCTCCTATCCGTTTACATGACTATTTTATAGATGGCTAAGTTAACTAGGTGTTTGTCCTGGAATGTTAGGGGTTTGAATAATCCAGTCAAGCGTTTGGCCGTGCTCCGCACAATTAAGCGGATAGATGCGGATGTGATATGTTTGCAGGAGACTCATCTCCCCTCGACTCCCATGCCACAATTTGCAACGAGACAGTTTTGTCATCAATACCATGCCACAGGCTCGGTGTACTCGAGGGGGGTGAGTGTCCTAATAAGACGAGGCACGCAATTCTCCTTCATAGATGTTAAAATTGATCCGGAGGGTCGCTTTGTATTTTTGCTGTGCTCCCTCTATGGGACAAAACTTATATTGGCCGGGTTGTATATCCCTCCTCCATACTCTGCGGGCTTACTTAGGATTTTGGCTGATTTCATATCCCGCTTCCCAGGTATACCGGTGTTGGTCCTAGGTGATTTTAATAACTACTTGGATTATAGGAAAGACAAACTCAGTGCCCGTATCTTAGGGCCGACACTGCCAGGTACAGGGGTTACTCCTTTTGCTCGGCTTCTTCTAGAACTAGGTCTCACAGATGTCTGGAGAATGCATAACCCGGAGGCTAGAGTCTATTCCTGTCAGTCGGCCTCAGTAGGGGGCCTGTCCAGGATCGACATGGGACTGGGCACGGATTTGCTGTTACCTTTGGTTATCTCTTCGCAGTACCACCCCAGACAAACCTCGGACCACTCACCATTTTCGGTAGATCTCAGGTTGGGAGCCATTAAAGGGAAAAGCTTATGGAAACTTAATCCTTTTTGGCTGTCTCTGATACCGGAACCTAATCCTATTCCGGGACTTTTGAAGGACTTCTTTAAACACAATCTAGGCTCCACAGAAGTTGGTACGGTGTGGGACACAGCCAAAGCCTATCTAAGGGGACAATTTATTAGACTTATTTCCCAGATTAAGACCAAAACTAAAGAGTGGGAGATGCTTGTACTTGCAGATGCGCAGCACTCTGAGGCTGCCTATGTTGTTGACCCCAATGATAACACTAAAAGAATATGGTTGGCCTCCCAGTCTGTACTCGGGCAGGTGTCCCTACAGCTGGCAGAGAACAAACACTTCTTTCTGCAGCAGAAACATTGAGGAGGGGGAGAATACAGGACATATGTTAGCAATGATTGCCAAATCGCAGCAATCTACTTCTCACATAGTTGCTGTAAATGATGCTCAGGGGACACCTTGTTATTCCTCTCAGTCCATTATGGATAGCTTCTCCAGGTTCTTTCAAGAAGTTTATTCTTCTAAGGTTCAGCCTACCCGGGAGGAGCTGTCCTCCTTGGATAGGTTCCCTATTCCGGTCTTCTCGTCGGCTGATGTGGCCCTGCTCGGGGCCCCATTGACTGAGGATGAACTCCTAGAGGCCCTGGCGTCTGCTCAAAATGGGCGGGCTCCGGGTGCGGATGGCTTGCCGGCTGAGGTATTTAAAAGATATAGGGAACAGCTCCTGCCAATACTTCTAAAAGTTTATAACGAAGCCTTTGAAAAAGGAATGCTTCCCCCCTCCATGACCGAAGCTATTGTAGTGGTGTTGTTGAAACCGGGCAAGGACGCTATGTCCCCGGACTCATATTGAGCCATTTCCCTGCTCACGTATGATATTAAGTTGCTGTGCTACATAGGGACCAATCTGGATTTATCCCATCGAGATCCACATCTCAGAACTTGCGTAGATTGTTTCTCAATATTCAAATACCGGTGGACAACCCAGGTAATAGGGCCATCTTCTCTTTGGATGCAGCTAAAGCGTTCAATAGCATTGAATGGCCCTATATATGGGAGACGTTGTCGAGGTTTGGGGTGGGGGACACATTTCTTAGATGGGTGCAATTATTATACAGCGTCCCCTCAGCTAGAATGCGAATTAACGGGGATATATCTGACTCATTTAGACTCTTCAGGGGCACACGGCAGGGGTGTCCGCTCTCTCCGCTGCTGTTCGCCCTTGCTTTAGAACCACTGGCCATACATATAAGAGCTTCGCAAGACATCATAGGATTTTGTAGAGGTCCTCGGCAGGACGTGGTCTCTTTATATGCAGACGACACCTTTATCTACCTGGGTGACACTGGTCGCTCTTTGGAGAATGCGATGCATTTAATCGCAGACTTCGGAGAGCTGTCGGGGTTTAGTATTAATTGGAACAAGACGGTGCTTATGCCCTTAGACCCTCTGACTCAACCTGTTCCTGTCTGTGCTCGGGATATCTTAATAGTGAAGGAATTCCGCTACCTGGGCATACAGGTGACCACAGACCCAACCCAGTACCTGTTGCTAAATCTGGCACCATTGCTTCGTAAGCTCCGGGCTAAATGTGCGGCGTGGACGAAGCTGCCTCTTCCGGTTACGGGGAGGGCTAATCTAGTGAAAATGATCTGGGCCCCACAACTCCTTTATATCTTTTCACAATGCTCCCATTTGGATACCTCAGATTGTTCACCCAAATAGATTCCCAATTTAGAGACCTAATATGGGGCAATAAGTCAGCACGCATCAGCCCTTCTTCCTTGCAACTAGCAAAGGATCAGGGCGGATTGGCAGTTCCTCATGCTCGATACTATTATGTGGCTTCCCAGTTACAGCATCTGGGTAATTGGGGTGGGGAGGTTGCAGGTGACTCCATACGTTCGTTGCTGGTCCCTAGTGGTTCGGAGCTGTCTGCACTGTCCCACCTAGATGCAGGTTTTACTCATCTAGCTAATTCTCTCCCCACGATTCATCTATTAAATGCCCTCTGGAAATATACTAGATCCCTCCTGAAGATCAAGGGGGTGAGTTTGTTCACCCCCATATGGAGAAATAAATACTTTCCTGAACTCTTCAAGCTTAAAGATTTCCGTTCCTGGGAACTTGCAGGCATACATTTTATTACACAACTGTTCAGGGGGTCAATCCTTAAATCACTTTCTGACCTGGAGGAGGAGTTCTCCCTCCACAGGTCTCAATTTTATAGATATCTGCAATTGAGGCATGCTATACAGGCTGAATCTCAGATTTCTGATTTCAGGCTGTTGGCGCATCCCTTGATGAATGTGGTATTCCTGGCTGAAGATAAGAAGGGAATGATCTCAGGGATCTATGCTAAACTAATTGCTGCATCTCATGATGCCTCCAAGCTTCCCTGCAGAAAGGGTTGGGAAAAAGATTTGGGTCCCATAGATGGAGAAACCTGGGAATTGTGCCTTACCTCCGCTCCATTGGTGTCGGTTTCTGCGTCTCGCAGACTATCTCATTTGTTTTTGCTTCATAGAGTATACAGGACTCCACTTCATTTATATAAATGGGGTTGTCGAGATACGCCACTTTGTCCCAAATGCTGCATACACGATGGAGATTTGCTACATATGATGTGGAAATGCCCGAAACTTTTTCGGTATTGGAAGTACATCCTCTCCTCTATCTCACAGGTATACCAAGTACCGGTGCCGCAGGAACCCATTGTGTGCTTGCTTGGTGCGTTGGAGATACCCTCGCTCTCGCCCCATGGACATACTGCAATAATTCGTCTCCTTTATATAGCCCGGAAGGCGATTGCGAGGCTTTGGATATCTCCGAGAGTACCAACGGGAGGGCAATGGGTGGAGATGGTAAACAGCCAGTTGATACGTGAGAAACTTACCTATCAGCATAGGAGTGCCCTGAAGAAGTTCTACTCGATGTGGCAACCCTGGCTTGATACCCCTGGTCTGGGCCCTTCTCAACTTATCAAAGATAGACTCTTACAGATATAGGTACTTGGTTTATAATGTGTTTTTTGGACCGAATTCAGGAAGGGGGGGGGGGAGGGAGAATGAGAATATACATGGGAAAGAGAAGAGGTTGAGGGGGGGAGGGGAATGTCTGGTATATAATATTCTTGATTTACTGTACCTGTAGTGGCGGGTCTCGGGAGGGGGCGAATGAGGCTTGGTGGTAGATATTTCTCTGAAAAAAAATTCTATGGGGAAGTTTGCCCGATTCCAATGGTTCGGGGATGGGTATGTTTCTTCTTTATATTTTTTTAATTTTTCTTTCTTGTGTTGTTTTATGTTATATCAGTAATTGCTTATTATTTGAACACTGGCAAACTGCTTATAGTATTTAGTCTCGGTATCCATACGTTGTCATTTATACTGAGTACGCAGTTAAGGATGATGACTACTTACTAGCTATGTGCGCAGATATCGGTTGCATGTTTACTGTATGTCGTACACACTGTATATGAGACTCAAATGTTCGAAATCTGTATTTTGTGATTGATCCTGATATATGACTAGTTTGTACTTGTTTGTTATATGTTTTTTTCAATAAAACTTTATACTGATTTAAAAAAATAAAATAAAAGCTTACTTTTTTCTATGCTTTTTTGAAGCCTCCTATACTGCTCCGGCTCCCTCAGCTTTAGGTCAGACCACCTTTTACGGAGTTGTTCCTTGGATCTCCTGACCCCATATTTTTTATAGAGAGTCCTCGCCACTTTGTCCATAATTTGAGACTTCCGGAGATTAGGGGTGTCGTATGGGCCATGCTTGCCGTCGTAATCCTTCCTCCGCAGAATGTCCACCATCTCCGCCATCTCAGCAAATTACATATTAGTCGCCTTGTATCTTTTTTTACTGGATCGGGACGTTTCCGCCTCCGGGCTTTCGTCGGTAATTTCTAATAAAGAAGCCACCTGTGTCTGCGACATGTCGCCGTCTCACACTGTGCGCCGATCGTTAAGGGGCGGGGAAATGCAGAAAAAGACAGTCATGGGCGGGCGACGGGGGCGGAGTTACACGCATGCGCAAGGTATAAAAAGGGGAAAGAAGTTATTAGGGATGCGCGGAGTAAGGACGACCAGAAGTGCACAAACGAACACAACTAACGTAAGAAGGGAACTGGGGCCTGCAGTGGCCTATAATGGTTCATGATTGTAAAGGGCAATATTGTGATAAGTTGAGGAGAATCAAATCTGATCTGTCTTTTTTTTCCCCTTGTTTTTTTACTTGCAGACAATAAAATATGCATAAACTACGTGAGTCGGATGTCATGTTGATTTTTATTGAGAAATCTAAAGAACTGCGCAACCTGTGCATCCAGCGTATCACAAGAGTGATGTACGTCGGGCAACTATTACCAAATTAGCAGATGATATGAAGCCATGGATCCCAGATGCAGACTACATTATGATAAATAATAAAAACAACCTGCGTAATTCCTATAAAAAAAAAATACAAAGAAGTGCGCGAGTCGAAGAGATCAGGAGCAGCAGCCGACGATGTAGTACAGCCCAAGCTGTGGTACTACAAACATCTTCAATTTCTGAATGACCAGATCGAGGCCAGGGAATCTATTTCCAGCCTTCCCTCAACCCTTCCTTCCACCCTTCCCTCCAGCGTTCCTTCCAGCGTTCCTTCCACCCTTCCCTCCACCCCTGCAGAGAGGGAGGAGGAGCCACCTGAACTTTAAGAGCCAGATCTTTGCATCTTCAGCCAGGTATAGTATTTTTGCACATAATTATTGCCCTCTAAGTAATATTGTGATAAAATTGTTGGATTAGCCCAAAATGATAACATCCCAACCCCCAAAAAAAAATAAAAAATGCACCAGTCATGATATCCAAATTGTGTGTGATAGATTCCCCAAAAAATGTAACGTTTTTTTTATTTAAAAACAGGATGGGGCCAGCCAGGAGGAAGAGGCTCAGGAATGTGGCAGGCAGGAGGAGGCAGAGGTGAGTGTCAGCCAGGAGGAGGCAGGGCCAAGTGGGACTCAGCAGGTCCCCAGGCCTAGTGGCAGCACAGTCTCACAAGTGGCTCCCCTCGACGTCAGACCGCCAAAACATCGGCGGATGACACAAGTGGAGGAGGAGTCACTAAAGATGATCAGTGAGGCTGCTGCCATCTTGAGGGCCCCCCTCAACCCTACTGACTGAGGCCACCCATATCTCTCATCAGGCCAATCCTTCTCCTCCTCCTGCCACATTACCACCCACAGTGGCCCGGCCTGCAAGGGTGCGTGGACGGGGCCGTGGAGAGAACGCTGCAGGGAAGTGTGGAAGGAAGGCTACAGCGAAGAGCAGGAGGTGATTCTCTGGCCTCGAGCTGCTCTTCCAGAAGTTGCAGTTTGATGGAGTACCACAGCTTGGGATGTTGTATGTCTTTGGCTGCTGCTCCTGATTTCATGCTGTTTATATATTATTGTTCATCATAGTCATGTCTGCATTTGGGGTCCAATGACTTCATATTTTCTGCTAATTTCTGAATTGTTGCCCTTCGTTTTTTGTTTGCCAAAATAAATGGAGATTTGATTTCAGCCAACATACATGCCTGATGTGTTTTTTTTTTTAAGAGTAGCAATAACATTTCATAAATACAATGTGTAATTAACAACAAGGGACACCAACCTCCATGAGGAAACGTGAAAATATAAAATGTTGTGAGAAATTGACACACCAAAAAATGCACAACAAATAAAAAAAAAAAAAAAAAAAAAAAAAGGTTTAGTGTAATTTGTGAGGTCGGCCTTTAAGAATCAAACTAATTATTCATAAGATCACAAGAAAGAAGAAAGACATAAGTTTGTCAGAACTCGTGATAAAGATCTGCAGCAAAAACGACATTTAAACACCATTCTAAAGCAAAAAACTATGCGCTGCATTAAACGAGGCAATAACTTGCAGAATGGCGAATGTGCTCTCTCTATTAGGAACGCTAGTTTTACCAGAACGAGCGCTCCCGTCTCCTAATTCAGTCTGAGCATGCGTGGGTTTTTTAACCGATGGACTTGCCCATAGACGATCGGAATTTACCATCGGTTTTTGATCCATCGGAAAATTTTAAAACAAGTTCTATTTTTTAAAACCGATGGAAAAAAGACCGATGGGTCCCATACACGATCGGTTTGTCTGATGAAAACAATCCATCGGACGGTTTTCATCGGTAAAACCGATCGTGTGTACAGGGCTTCAGGTTTTGACACATTTTAGATTGTAAGCTCCTATGAGCAGGGCCCTTAAAATCCAATTGCTAAATGTAGCACCATGTATCCTGTCCAAATTTTTTTGAAGCTAGTAAAAATGTACATAATTTTGTTTCTGCTGGCAAAATAAAAGTACGTTATTGAGCTTTGGTGTGTGTGTTTTTTTTTTTTTTGGCAAAGTGCAAAATCCTTAATATTTTATTTCTATATGGATTTGTGCACCAAAAAATGAATCTCTTTGCCCTTGTTCACATTGATGCTACTTTGAAATCGCGCTACTTCACTTAAGCTAGCGCGATTTTAGGTACTACTTGATAGACATCTGTGTGGCTTCATACACAAATGTCTATTGAAGTCGCACCTGAAATTGGCAAAAGTAGTGCAGGAACTACTTTTGCAAATCGGTGCTGCGCCACAAAATTGGGGTTGCATCGATTGGAACAGTGCCATTGCCACCAATACTCATGCGATTTGATTTCTGAAATTGCATAACAAATCGCCCCAATGTAAACCTAGGCTTCAGCACACCTGCAAGTAAATGATTAAGGTGGAATCTTTATATATAACAGTTGTGGAGAATTGCAGATAATGAATTCAGCTGGAGGATAGGCAGTGTTGTATGTGTCAGCTCTGGTTCACATTGGTGCGATATGACATGTCAGATCGGTGGCAATTGCGTTGTTCTAATTGGTGTGATTTGTATTGATATAAGTGCAGAAACCTGCACAGATGTCTCTGATGTCCCGCCCGCCCCCCTCCTGCAGTCGGGACTGACATGCGGGAATGAAAATCGTATGAGTTCAGCTGAACGATTTCCTCCCGCTGTGAGTGTGACGCAGGGCTCAAACTGGGCCTTTTGCCTTTGTAATTCACCTGCTGCTACGGCAGCGACACCATTCCTTTTCAAACTCCTTTAAGTCTACCTTCAAATATCATATGTAGAAGTACAGATTTGCATATCTGCAAATAATCAAAATGATTAAATTCTAATCGTGATTGAGATCAAATATTTGCAGGTGCAATCAACAGAGCGTGGTTTCACCTCCTGACCCGGAAATGAGACATTGTAATCACCCGGAAGTTCCTGTGCTGGTCAGGATCTCCATCTAGGTGGACATGGCGAGCTCCCTCTTTAGCATAGAGGAAGTGCTGCTGATTTGCCGGGTAAGTGTAGGATATGTACTTGTGCTTACTCAAGGTGGGGGTGGATTTGGTGTGGGTGGGCTTCATTGATTTGTTTGGTATCACTACACATTTGCTTCTGGCCCATGTGCACACATCACTACTTCTGCATTTGTTCTGCTGATGTAAATCAGTAAGGACTATGAGAGCATAAATGAGAGGCCCTTTCTATTAAAATATATATGACTTGATTCACAGTTGCGTGACTTTTCATGATTCTCAATGATAACCATTCATATCTGTGCTACATTAAGTCACACCAACTTCAAAGTTGTCTCTGTACTACTTTGGTGTGACTTTCAGGCTCGGTTTCCACTAGTGCGACTTGTCATGCAACTTGGGACTGCAAAGTCGCATGACACGTCATACCCTATGATTTCCAATGAGAATGGTTCATATCTGTGCGACATCAAGTCACAGCGACTTCAAAGTAGTCCCTGCACTACTTTGGACCCACGTTGATACAACTTGAGGTCCATAGACCTCAAGAATATACAGGCATTGCTCCAAGTCGCATCCAAATCGTGGCAAAAAATTGCGGCAAAATCATGCAAATTTAGGGTTGCAATAGTGGAAACAGAGCGAAATTAGAAAAAAATATTGCGCTGAGTGCAAAAACTAAAAAAGGGGAAAAACAAAAAAGCAGCTACACAACAATGTGACAAAAATTGTAACCGTGATACTAGTAGAAAAAGTAGCGCTAACAAATAAAAAAGAAATGAATATCTCTACATATAGTGAAAACTAAATAAATATCACACCCACAAGAAGGGATGTATGTGTTCACTAAAAAGTCCATGTACATCAACATATACAATCGTGAAAAAAACATATATATATATATATATATATATATATAAGTGTCCATCAAAATAACCAGTGAAGGCACAGTGAGTGAGAGGACATGTGGACTGTGGGTCATCAAAGAAACAGCATATTCTGACAAAAGAAAGTAGATGAGGTACTCTTACCAGAGTCTGTGGATCTGCCTACCCGTGGTTGCAGATCATGTAAGCATGGGAAATCCAACCTCAGGACCATTCGGCTTGTCTGGTGACTCCTATGGTGTTGGAATCTTGACCGTTGAAACTCGACAATCCTCAGATCCAAACCTAGGACAGATATCCCGGATGGATGGAACCGAACCTGGACTCCTAGGGTAACACCCTATTTCTTGTAAAAAAAAGTTCAACGACCAAAGACCCCAAACAGGGGTAGCTGGAAAGTGTGGAACAACTCCAGATAAGCTCTCTCCGAATCCCATACAGGAGAAAAAAAAAAAAGAGACAAGGCTCCAATGGTGCAGGTCAAAAAAGTAGTATAAGGTTTTATTGGAATAAAACCACAAAGAGTTAACATAAAAGGTGATCACATTTAGAATAAAAAACAAAGCAATATGGGGAGCGGCATACCAAGCCCTACGCGTTTCGTCCAAATAAGACTTCTACTGGGGCATCAACCTGCTCCCCCATATTGCACACATATTTATACATAAAACACTCAAGATTAAAGGAGGAAACCACCAATCAGGTGAGTTGCCGCCTTGTGGGTCTATGATTGGAGGAGAGCGGATTGGCTACCCAATCAAACTCGCAGCCTCCAAGTAAGAGCCAATAGAACAACGGCATAGGCAAAAAAACTCCTCCAAGGTCCGCTGTCACAGCTTATTTGACCCCGGAAGTAGTATTCCCTTAGCCAATAAAACATGAATAAAATAGCCCGCCAAAAATAGGGGCAGTGGAAATGGACAATGATGTACACCCACACACTACAACACTATTCCCCCATTGGTCAAGTTGGTGAATCCAACAACCTAGCTGCCATCCACCCATCGGTTTAGATTGTAATAAACCAACCAATGGATGGATAAAAGGAAGATATAAGGGGCGTGTCTAACGTATCCCTAATACACCAACTTATATGGCCAATGAGATTATAGTTGTATAGTTGTGTATATATATATATATATATATATATATATATATATATACTGTGAGGGGGTTAGCTTGGCAGCGGGTGTGTGTGACCCCCGGGATGGGCTCCCCACACAAAAACAGGCCCAGCAAACGGAGGTTGTGGTTTTCAAAATCAAAAAAAGGTGCGGTTTATTTTCTATTTACAGTGACAAGACACAGCAAAGCCAAAAGAAACATAAACAAAATAAATCCTGGTCAACTTGACCTCTGACTAAACATACAGGTTTCCTAACTAACAACTGGGATCAGCCTAGTGCTGTCCTAGTCCCTAAGTCCCTGGTTTTAAATGTCCAAGCAAATAGCCACACAGGCTTTGTCTCACCGCACAGGGGTTCACTCTCCCTAGACAGTCCACACAGGTCTGGGTCCAGGCATGAGCTAACATCTAATGAAGCTGGGAGTTCTTATAGAGGCCTAAATGAGCTGACAAGCTTCAGCTGGTCTCATCAACTCCCTGTCTGCACGACGCCCCACACTCTCCCTAGAGGTATGAGTCATCCATGAGCCCACTAGCCTCAGCTGGGCTTATACAACACTCCACCTAGTTGTATAAGTCGGCGTAAAGCCTGAATCTGGGCGAAATATATCTACCCCCCTGGATGCAACCAGGTGACTTTACCTTCCTGCTGTCACAATATATATATATATATATATATATATATATATATATATATATATATAAAATATATGAGCCCCCTCTAATGTGGTAAACGCAAAATATACTTATCTAAATGTCTGTTCCTTTCCTCGGTATGACCCCGGAACACTACATAAATCATGTGACGTAGCGGCGCCAACGTCGCAGCCGTCACGTGAATCGCACGAGATGGAACGCACCGCGGCCTGGACTAGCAGCCGCATCGGGAACGAATCCACAACCCACTGCGAGTCACGTGACGCAGCGACGCAAGCGTGACGACCGCCACGTGAACCGCACCAGTTGGAGCGCACCGCAGAATAGGTGAGCAGCCATATCCGATGCGGATCTACATTACGCGAGACCAGGCCAACATCCGCATCGGAAGCTGCAATCCCATGAGGGTCAAGCCTCTAAGCTCATCATGTGATATATGGAACCAAAGGTTCTCACCCATGTATGCGGCCGAATAACTCACATCGCCTAATGCAAAAGAATGCCAAATGAATCTAAATGTAACACATCGAATACTAGATACAGTGCCATCTTGTGGAACAAAATGGGACTACATCAAACCAATATGTGCTCTGTGACATAAGATGGTTTAAACTTCAAAGTTATAGATGACAAACCAAAGTGCCATCTTATGGACGACTCAAGAATATACAGGCATTGCTCCAAGTCGCATCCAAATCGCGGCCAAAAATTGCAGCAAAATCATGCAAATTTAGGGTTGCAATAGTGGAAACAGAGCCTCATGTGACTTGAGGTACATAGGGCGCAATATTACACAGGCATTCCCAGAAGTTGGGGCTAAGTTGCAGCGACAAAGTGGCAGCAAATTAGGGTGACTTTCAGGTCGCAGCAGTGTGAAAGAGATTCAAGGATATCTTTGAATTTTGCCCTATTGTCACTTGTGCATCCTGAAAGTGGGGAAAATTCATCCCTGCACTACCTTGTTTTGACTTTGATGCGATTTGAGGTCCATACACCACAAGATAACACAGACATTGCTTCAAGTCATGGCAAAGCTGTGCAATTTTAAGGTCGCACAAGTGCAAATGGGGCTTTATTCAAAGGTGTTATCATTTAATCTCATTAGGTTACTTTCACACTTATGTGACTTTTCATGCAGCTTTGGACCTCAGAGTCGCATTAAAAGTATCCCCCCCCCCCCATGAGATCCATTCATATCTATGCAACTTCACCCATGTTCACATAGCTCTGAATTGACATGTCAAATTGCAGGCCAAATCGGCGCCTATTGACGGCAATAGAACTGTCCGAATTGGTGCGACGCCACACAGATTCCCAAAAGTAGTTACCTCCCAACTTTATGAGATGGGTATAAGGGACAACTATTAGCAAAAGTATGTAGGCATAGTACATACCTCCTAAAACACCTTCTTAACCACTTCCCGCCCCGTCAATAGCAAATTGACATCCGGGAAGTGGTTGCATTATCCACACTGGACGTCTATTGACGTCCTGCAGGATAATGCCTTGCGGCGCCCGCGGTGATCGGGGACGGCGCGTGTCCCTTGGACACATCGCTTTCCCGATCACGGTAAACAGCCAATTTCATTGGCTGTTTACCATGTGATAGGCTGTGTCAAAGTCACAGCCGATCACATGTCACAACAGACTCGGCGGCGCGCTGCGTGTGCGCCGCCAGAGGCTTGCAGAGCGGGGATCGGGGAAGGCGAGTGTCCCTTGGACACAGCGCGTCCCCGATCAGGGTAAACAGCCAATGAATTGGCTGTTTACCACGCGTGTCCAATCACAGCCGGTCACAAATGTAAACAAACCGCAGGAGTTACCACCTGATCCCTGCTCTCTCCTCACACACCGATCTGTGAGGAGAGAGCAGAGATCAGTAAGTTAGCTCAGTGTAGTTTGTCTACATTCTTTTACAGTGCACAACACGCCCCCCCCAATAAAGAGGACCTGTCACGCAGCCCAGCACATCAATCAGCCCACACAATTAGCTCATCTGTCAATCAATCAGCCCACCTGTCAATCAATCAATTAATCAGCCCATCTGTCAATCTGTCACAGGCCCTCCTCCATCGGTACCACCATTGGTACCACAACACAGGCTACCAGTACCGCCACCAGTACCGCCATCAGGCCCAGCATCTATACTGCCACACAGGTCCGCTACCAGTATCACCACTAGTGCTGCCATCGGTACCACCACCACCCGTACCGCCATCGGTAACACAACCACCTGTACCGCCACCACCACCCGTACCACCACCACCTGTACCGCCATCGGTACCACCACCCGTACCGCCATCGGTACCACCACCCGTACCGCCATCGGTACCACCTCTACCCATACCGCCATCGGTACCACCTCTACCCATACCGCCATCGGTACCACCTCTACCCATACCGCCATCGCTACCACCACCACCACCACCCTTCCCGCCACCTGTACCGTCATCGGTACAGCCACCACCCGTACCGCCATCGGTACCACCACCACCCGTACCGCCATCGGTACCACCACCACCCGTACCGCCATCGGTACCACCACCACAGGCCCACCACTAATACCTCCATCGTACTACCACACAGACCGCCACCACTACCACCAGCAGTACCATTACACAGGCCCACCAATAAGCACTGCCATAATGTCCCAAAGGGTTTACACACCTGAGGAGGCATATGCCATTCTTGCCATGTCGGATGATGAGAGCAGCGGGGAGCTCCCATTATCCGATTCTGGTTCAGAATACGAGCCAGTGGAGGATAGTGGCTCAGAGTCCGAGTCCCCGGAGGAAACCGTCCCTCCCAAAAGAATGCGATCAGCACCAAGATCAGCACCAAGATCAGCACCAAGATCAGGAGAACTGCCCACCACCATTAGCGCCATACCCCAGGAAGAGGAGCCCAGTACAAGTAATGGAAATGCACGCCCAACCCAAAGAATCCAGCCCCAGTCCTACCTTCCCGATGCCCTGGCAAACCCCTTATGGTTGCCTGCCAACTCAGGATCCGCTATCATCCCCCCTTTCACCGCACAGCCAGGTGTGCAGCCCGACACTACAAATTTTTCTAAATTTGATTATTTTTGTTTATTTTTCCCACAAGATTTGCTGCAGAATATAGTGGATCAAACGAATCTGTATGCATCCCAATTTATTGCTGCCAACCCCGATTCTTCCTACGCCCGCATGTTCCAGTGGCGGCGTCTAACATTGGATGAATTTAAATTATTTTTGGGCCTTATGTTCAATATGGGGCTTACAAAAAAGAACGAAGTCCATGCATATTGGTCCAAACGCCCCATCCAACACATGCCCATATATTCCGCTGTCATGTCCAGGAAAAGATACGACATGATTATGCGCTTTCTCCACTTCAATGACAATTCAGAGTGCCCTCCCCGAGATAATCCCAACTACGACAAATTGTACAAGATACGCCCCCCTAATCAATGCCTTTTCCCAGCGATTTGAAGAAGTTTTCACCCCAGACCAAAATATTTGTGTGGGCGAGTCCCTCGTACATTTCACCGGCCGACTGCAGTTCAAACAGTACATACCAAGCAAGAGAGCCAGGTATGGGTTAAAATTAAATTATGTGATCGAGCCACTGGATACGTCTTCAAATTCAGGATCCAAGAAGGCAAAGACTCCCAGCTCCAGCCCCGTGATTGCCCCACATATATTGGAACCAGTGGGAAAATTGTCTGGGAGTTGGCATACCCCCTGTTCGGAAAAGGTTACCATTTATATGTTGACAATTATTATACCAGCCTGCCCCTTTTTCGCCACCTTTACAGTAAGCAAACCCCGGGCTGCGGTACCTTAAAAAAAAAAAACGGAAGGGATTCCCACAAAATTTATTGACCAAAAAATTGCGATCTGGAGAATCGGCATTCATGAGGAACGAGGAGGTGTTGGCCATGAAGTGGAGGGACAAGAAAGATGTCCACATCCTCTCTACGATCCACAATGACACCATGGTGGAGATCCCAAGAAGACGCGGCCCCATTGTAAAGCCCGAATGTGTCCACGACTACAATTTGTACATGGGGGGGGGGGGGGGGATTTAAACGACCAGATGCTACAGCCCTACTTAACAAGAAAGTCCTGTTATTGGCACAAAAAAGTTGCGTTTCACCTTATACACATGGCCCTTTTTAATTTGTTTGTCTGCTACTAAAAAGCAACTCAAAATCACCAACTCCACTACCTCCAATATATCGAAGATATCATCGATGCCCTCATTTACCAACAAGATCCCGCCCCAGGAAGCATTCGCTCTGATAGTGTGAGTCGGCTTCACGAGCGACACTATCCCTTTAGCATCCCCCCCACAGAATCTGGAAGAAGACGCCAAAAGAAGTGCTGTGTATGCAGCAGAGGAGGAGTAAGAAGAGACACCAGCTATTATTGTCCCGATTGTCGCTCCCAACCTGGCCTGTGCATCGGAAATTGCTTCAAAAATTATCATACATCCATTAGTTCCCCTTATTATTAACAGACTGCCATTTCCCCATTTGCCTGCTACCATGTTACTAACTACCTTCCATGTTAATTAACTGACCCTGGCCTGTTTACCGACGATGTCTTTGCTTGCCGATTTAAACCACGTTTCTGACCTCCACGTGCACCAACCTCAGCCTGTTTACCGACGATGCCTCTGCCTGCCGATTTAAACCACGTTTCAGACTTACACGTGTACCGACCTTGGCCTGTTAATCGACCATGTTTTTGCCTGCCACTTGGACTGATCTTTTGGCCATCTACTTTTAGTACACAGGGGTCTCACATATGTGAGGGGCTTCAGAATAGCGTTCTGAGTAGAGAAAACCAGTTTTTCGTTTTCTGTGCTCCAAGAACAGGGTCTGGTTGTCCAGGGGCTTTAAAGCGATTTGGGTGGGAGAAGCCTCTACCCCTGTCCCCCTGGCCCTAAGCTTGATGGTCCTTCCTGCTGCCTGGACCAATACTTTGGCTGTGCTGACCATATTACTGCCTGTAATGACCCATGACATTATGGACCATGTTTCTTCCTGCTGCTTGGACCAATACTTTGGCTGTGTTGACCATATATCTGCCTGCTGCCTCTACTGACTTTGGACAGCATTTCTGCCGGGACACCTCTGCCTGCTACCTGGACCTGTGCTTTGGCTGTGCTGACAGTATCTCTGCCTGTGCGAACTATGGACAGTATTCCTGCCTGCTGCCTGGATGATTGCTTTTGCTGTCGCTGACCTCATCCCTGCCTGCTGCCTGGACCGATGATCTCCTCTGTGGACCACTGCTCTTCTAAAACCACAGGTAATCTTTTGTTATTTGGTATGTACCTGCTATGTGTTAGATATATGAAGGGCCTTCAAAAATGTGATCGGTAGTCAGAAAATGATATGTGCAATTAATGCTGCTAGAATGCCTGGAGGTGCTACTTGGATGTTGGGCCTCTGTATATGGCCAGGCTGTGTAAAAGTCTCACACATGTGGTATCGCTATACTCAGGAGGAGTAGCAGAATGCATTTTGGGGTGTCATTTTTCCTATGTATATGCTATGCGTTAGAAATATCTTATAAATGGACAACTTTGAGTAAAAAAAAAAAAAAAAAATGTTTTCATTTTTTCCTCCACATTTTCCAAAACCTTCTGGAAAAAAATGAACCGTTCTAAAGACTCATAATGCTTCATAGATTATACGTTGGGGTGTGTGATTTCCAAAATGGGGTAATTTTGTGGAAAATTTCATTGTCCTGGTGCTCCAGGGCCTTCAAAAATGTAATAGGTGGTTGAGAAAGGATATGTGCAATTTATGCTTGTAGAACGCCTGAAAGTGCTACTTCAATGTTGGGCCTCTGTATGTGGCCAGGCTGAGTAAAAGTCTCACACATGTGGTATCGCTACACTCAGGAGGAGTAGCAGAATGTATTTTGGGGTGTAGTTGTAATTATGCATATGCTGTGTGAGAGAAAAAAACTGTTAATATGACCAGTTTGTGTAAAAAAAAAAAAAAAAAATCAAAATTTTCCCAAGAATTGTGGGAAAAAAAATACGACTTCAAAAAACTCACCATGCCTCTTAGTAAATACCTTGGACTGTCTACTTTCCAAAAAGGGGTAATTTTGGGGTATTTGTACTTTCCTGGCTTGTTAGTGTCTCAAGAAATTAGATATGCCTTCAGTACATCAGGCGTGATCAGATGTGATAAATTTTCAGTGATTGCCACCATAGTTTGTAGACTCTATAACTTTCACAAAGACCAAATAATATACACTAATTTGGGTTATTTTTTTACCAAAGATATGTAGCAGTAAACATTTTGGCACAAATTTATGAAGAAAAATTACTTATTTGCAAAATTTTACAATAGAAACTAAAAAAAAGTGTGTTTTTTCTTAAAAATTCGCAGTTTTTTTGCTTATATCGCAAAAAATTAAAAACTCAGTGGCGATTAAATATCACCAAAAGAAAGCTCTATTTGTGAGAAGAAAATTATAAAAATTTTGTTTGGATACAGTGTAGCATGACTGAGTAATTGTCATTCAAAGTGTGAGAGTACTGAAAGCTGAAAATTGGTCTGGGCGGGAAGGTGCATAAGTGCATGGTATTGAAGTGGTTAAAGGAGAATTATTAAAAAATAAATAAAAAATATTAGTTAAACCCCCAAGTGCTTTTTTTTTTTTAACAATAATATCCCTTTAGATTGGCTTTGGGAATTTACAAACAAAGCAATTTAGAAATTAGATGAAAGGTTTAGCGCTGGGAAACACTTTTTGAAAGATAAAAATTGCATTTTATATCAAACTATACAGATCCGAACAAAATGAGGGACAAATGAGGAGGAAAGAGGGACAGAGGGACTTTGGTCCAAATCAGGGACAGTTGAGACCTATGTGATTTCACTAGACATCTGTGCAGGAAAGTGCACTGATGTCTCTGAAATCGCTCACAAAGTCGGGCTAAGGCCCCTTTCACACTTGAGCGACTTTTCCTGCTACTTTGGTCATCAGAGTTGCATGACAAGTCATACCCCATGATTTTCAATGTGTACCATTTATATCTGTGAAACTTCAAGTCACACCGACTTCAAATTAGTCCCTGTACTACTTTGGTCCGACTTTGATACGAGTTGAGGTTCATAGACCTTAAGTTTACACAGGCATTCCCTGGGATCGCAGAAAAAATGCAGACGGAAGTTTGCGCGCCTTTCCCTACGACTCCTGCGTCCATAGACCTCAAGATTACACAGGCATTGCTTAAAGTCGCATCAAAATCACACAACCTTCAGGTCGCACAAGTGTGAAAGGGGCCTAAGTCACTGTGCTGAGTACTATTATACCTAGAATATAAAGTAGTCCCACCATCAAACACTCAGCAGCATATGCTGAAAAGAGGCGAATGCCTATTAGCCAATGCCACATCAGCATGAGCATGGTTGTTACAATAATATTAAAGTGGTTGTAAACCCACTTAGACAACTTGCATCTACAGGTAAGCCTAGATTAAGGCTTACCTGTAGGTGCAAGAAATATCTCCTTAACCTACACACACTAGCAGATGTTTGTGCTACGCTCAATAGGCTAGTGGTCAGCACTTCTACCTTGAAAAACTCAGGCTTTGAAGCACTCATGGGTTCAAATCCCACAGAGAGATTCTAAAAGATTGTATTGGTGAAAAAAAGGCAAATGCCAATTACCCAAAGCAGCATATGCTGAAAATAGGTGAATGCCAATTAGCCAATGCACTATTATTCAATAATATTATGGTGTGGACTTCCAAACATCACACACTAGCTAACGGGCAGTTTACATTTTTGTTTATTTTAATTTGCTTGGGCAAATAATAAACATAGCTGTTGGATGGCTGGTATTTGAACTTGTAACATGAGAGCTGTATAGACATGGGAGCAGACCACTAAGCCCTTGAGCTAAGTACAAGACCTGCATAATAGTGTAGTATGATTAAAGAATGAACATAAATAATTACCGCTTTATAGCCACCTAAATGAAAAAATAAAAACATGAAAAAAACAACATACAACAAATAGGTAACCTAAATGTTTAATACATGTAACTTTACATAATAGCAGACATTACTATGTAATAATACTTCATAACTGCATTAGTTAGCAAAAGAAGGAAAAAAACTCGGAATACTAATTGCAATATACATCAATAGATAGGAGCACATCTCATATAAAAACGTTTTTCACATACATGGATCATGGTTACAGTGCAGTACTATATAAAAACTTAGTGGAAATTGGCATTTGCACGTACGCGGATTCGCTAATTAGCTCTGATTTCACATTTACTAACACTTGTTTGCTGCTAATAGCGCTCTTTTTCATTCGCAAATTCGCGCGTGGAATTTTTAATTGTCAAAAATTGGAGCTATTATTTGCGATGTGCTCAGTACTTCCTGGAGTTATAGTAAATCAGCCCCAGTGTGTCAACATGTGCTATCTCCCATCAGGGCAAATCAATGTACGTGTTTGGAGGGTGCAACCCCTTCCTCGCAACTCAAGTAGGTGAGAGGAAGGGTTTGTACCCCCAAAACACGTCCATTGATCCCCCATGATGGGAGATAGCACATGTTGACATTTGGCATGGGATTAGGAGGAAAATCCCCATTCTGACGCCCAATTTGTGTGCATCTTCCAAATTTGCCTTGTTCAGGGGTGATCTCACCCCATCTCATGAAGGCAACAGCAACACATTTTTGAAATACTATATAATGCCTGATATTGCCTTAATTTTTTCTATAAGGTTAAACTTTGTAAGTTCCATTGTTTTTATAATTTATTTTTTGGTTTTACATGCGTGTTTATGCAAAACAAAAAACAAAACTTTTTTTGGGGGAAAACTGTTTAGAATGTCCCTAAAAAATTTAGAACGCACAAGTTTTTCTACTCAAATGTGTGGCTTCTTCTTTCTATGCTCAATACCATTTTGAAAAATAAAAATATGTTCTTGTTTACCGTGACAATTGTGGTTATTTACTAAAGGCAAAGCCACTTGGCACTACAAGTACTAGGAGAACCTGGGAGACAGATTCAAGAAACACGAGCAATAATGAGAAATCAAGTTTTTTTACAGATTTTACTTTTTTTTAATTTTAAAATTTATAAAATCAGATATTGTCTGGCATAGCAATGGCCCCCCTACCCGTAAAGTAATCAACATATTTATCCTGCACTTCACTGGCACTTTGGGGGGCCAAGCAAATACGGCCAGTATCCAGGGGGGCCTGCAAGTCCGGCCTCTGGCCCAACAGAACTCAGATAAGTGGGTGCATTTCTGCGTAAATAGTTGTGCAGTATGCAGCAGGTAAAAATAATATGATTGACCTTGTATTCCGCCATATGGATAGAGGTAAGAAACAGGCGGAACCGGCTGGCCATTATCCCAAAGGCATTCTCAACAACCCTCCGGGCTATGGCCAGCTGGTAATTAAAAACCCTCCTCTCCGGGGTGAGGGTCCTCTGGGGGAATGGCCTCATCAGGTGAGGTCCCAGCCCGAAAGCTTCATCCGCGATAAAAACAAACGGAAGGCCCTCAAAGTTATCCTCATCATGGGGTAATGCCAGGCCACCACTCTGAAGATGTCTGCCAAATTCCGTCTGTGCAAAGACTCCGACATCCGGCCATTCTTCCCCACGTCCACATACATGAATTCATAGTATGCCGACACCACCGCCATCAACACAATACTATTAAACCCCTTGTAGTTGTAATAGTATGACCCTGAACGGGGTGGTGGCACTATGCGGACGTGTTTACCATCGATTGCCCCTCCGCAGTTAGGAAAGTCCCACCGCTCTGCAAAATGGGTTGCCACAGTCTGAGTAAAAAAAAAAAATTATTAGGACTTTTGCAAATAACATTGCAAGCAGATTTCACAAAAACATTCTTGCCCAACATCAGTATAACATTTGTTTTTTGGGGAGTAGTTATAGCCACAAATAGAAGGCACAATTATCACATTCCTCACCCCCTCTGATGGCTCATTGCACACATTTTAGGGGGGGGTTCTAGCTCAGTTTGGGCCTACAAAAAACTAAAAAAACACCACTCTGCCTGATTGTAATGAGAAGCAAAAAATTTGTACACATTTTAAGGGGGGGGGGGGGGGCGGGGAGGGGGTTCTAGCCGAGTTTGGGCCTACAAAAAAAAAAAAAAAAACCACTACACCACTCTGCCTGATTGTAATGAGAAACAAACCATTTGGGCACATTGGAGGCGGGGGGGGGGGGGGGGAGGGTAAAGCAATACAATGGAGTTGTCAAAATATCTTGTTAAGTGACTAGGCTAGGGGTGTTTGGGCCCAGGATAGCATGCTGGAGAGGTTAGTGCAGGCAAATATGTATGTAGGCCCAAAAAAGGGTACAGCATGCATGAGGACAAAAAGGGGACATTCACAGCATATTACAATCATGGTAATTGGGGAAGGATGAAAGAAATACAATACATTAGTAAGCATTATATACATAGAATGTGATGTTAAAGGAGAAAAATTACCTTAATATAGTCCTTCTGCATAACTTGTATGATGGCAGAACAGGTCTCTGAAATAATGACCCCCAGAGCCTGGGGGGAGATGCCTGTCGTGAACTTGAGGTCCTGCAGGCTTCTCCCAGTCGCCAGGTATCTCAAGGTGGCGACTAGCCTCTGCTCTGCAGTGATGGCCTGGCGCATCAGTGTCCTGCCTGGTGATATAGGGGGACACCAAATCCAACAGACGGTGAAAAACGGGGTCCGTCATCCGGAGATAATTCCTGTAGTCATCAGGATTATTCTCCTGGATTTCCCACAGCAGAGGCATATGACAGAATTGGTCCTCGCCCTGTTCCTGGACTGAGCTTGGGTCAAAGTATTAACCGCAACACCAAGCGCATACGCAGCACGAGCTCTACGATGAGAACGTACGTCCAACATGGCTTTAAACTGGTCGGCTGGTCAGAACGAACTTAAACAGAAAACACCGAGCAACAGCAAGGCCTGTGAAGAACAACCTGAAAAACAGTAACGAGCGGCCAAGAAGGCACTGCAAAACAGAACCGAGCTGACTGCACGCACTGAAAGACAAATACGAACCCACAAGCACAAACTGAAACGCAGAAAACGATCTGAAAAGCACGGAGATGGAAAAGCGCGAATCAGCTACCAAACTTTTACTAACATGCGGTAACACGAAATCAGCAAAAGCAGCCCAAAGGGTGGCGCCGTTGGATTTGAACTTCCCCTTTATAGTGCTGTCGTACGTGTTGTACGTCACAGCATTTTGGACGGTCGGAATTTTGACTGATGGTGTGTAGGCAAGACTGATGAATGTCAGTTTCATCGGAATTCCGATGAAAAAATCCATCGGCTTTTATTCCATCGGAAATCCGATCGTGTGTACAGGGCATTAGTCCCTGGACATGCTCCATGCACAAAACAGTAAAACTAAAATAGAGATTAACTCCCATTGGGTAATAAATTTAAAAGAGCGAACAAAAGTCCTGTATGGCTTAACTCCAATGTAAAAATGCATATAAAAGCAAAGAAGGCCTTCAAAAAATACAAGGTTGAGGGATCATCATCAGCATTCAGACTTTATAAGGAATGCAACAAGAAATATAAGGGTGCAATTAGGGCAGCTAAGATAGAACACGAAAGACACATAGCAGAGGAGAAATCCCAAGAAATTCTTTAACCACTTCAGCCTCGGAAGAATTTACCCCCTTCCTGACCAGAGCACTTTTTGCGATTCAACACTACGTCGCTTTAACTGACAATTGCGCGGTCGTGCAACGTGGTACCCAAACAAAATTGACGTCCTTTTTTTTCCACAAATAGAGCTGTATTTTATCATTTTTTGAAAAAAAGCTATATTTTTTACTAAAATAAATATCCCCAAAAAATATATATATAAAAAAAAAAAAAAAATTATAATTTTCCTCAGTTTAGGCCGATAGGTATTCTTCTACATATGTTTGGTAAAAAAAAAAAAAAAAATCGCAATAAGCGTATATTGATTGGTTTGCACAAAAGTTATAGCGTCTACAAAATAGGGGATAGTTTTATGGCATTTTTATCATGACTGCGACATTATGGCGGACACATCCGACACTTGATGCTATTTTTGGATCATTGTCATTTATACAGCGATCAGTGGTATAAAAATGCACGGATTACTGTGTAAATGACACTGGCAGGGAAGGGGTTAACCACTAGGGGGTGAGGAAAGTTGTGTGTCCTAGGGAGTGATTCTAACTGTGTGGGGGCTGGGCTACGAGTGACACGACAGTGATCACTGCTCCCGATCACAGGGAGCGGTAGATCACTGTCCTGTCACTAGGCAGAACAGGGAAATGCTTTGTTTACATAGGCATCTCCCCGTTCTGCAGCTCGCCCGGCCCACGCGCCAGGATTTTCAAAGCAATGTACAGGTACGTTGCTTTGCCCAGCCGAGCCATTCTGCCAATGTATATAGGCGGTCAGCAAGTGGTTAAGTATGTAAACAGTAAAAAAAGAGGACAGACCATATTGGCCCCATAAAGAATGAGGAAGGACATCTGGTTACGAAGGATGGGGAGATGGCAAAGGTATTGAATTTGCTGTTCTCTTCAGTCTTCACGAGGGAATCAGGGGGCTTCAGTAACCAAAACTGCAGTGTTTATCCTCATGACACATCACTTGAAACACGTCCGTGGTTAACAGAGGACAGAATTAAAATTAGACTTGGGAAACTTAACATTAATAAATCACCGCGACCAGATGGCTTGAATCCAATCTCAGTCAAGTAATTGCCAGACCATTGTTCCTAATTTTTATTTACAGTCTACTGCCTGGAATGGTACCAGCTGATTGAAGAAAAGCCAATGTAGCACCAATATTTAAAAAGGGCCCAAAATACATCCCTGGGAATTAAAAGACCAGTTAGCCTAACATCAATAGTATGCAAACTCTTGGAGGAGATGATAATGGACTATATACAAGATTTCAGTAATGAGAATGGTATCATTAGCGGTAATCAGCATGGATATATGAAGGATTGTTCTTGCCAAACCAATCTATTAACATTCTATGAGGAGGTGAGTTGCCATCTAGATAAAGGAAGGCCTGTAGACGTGGTGTATCTGGATTTTGCAAAAGCATTTGACACAGTTCCCCATAAACATTTACTGTACAAAAGAAGGTCCGTTAGCATGGACCATAGGGTTAGTACATGGATTGAAAACTGGCTACAAGGGCGTGTTCAGAGGGTGGTGATAAATGGGGAGTACTCGGAATGGTCAGGGGTGGGTAGTGGGGTCCCCCAGGGTTCTGTGCTGGGACTAGTCCTATTTAATTTGTTCATAAATGACCTGGAGGATGGGGTAAACAGTCCAATCTTTGTATTTGTGGATGCTACTAAGCTAAGCAGGGCCCCCCCACCCCAAAGCACCCTGCCCCCATGTTGATGGGGACAAGGGCCTCTTCCCGACAACCCTGGCCGTTGGTTGTCGGGGTCTGCGGGTGGGGGGCATATCAGAATCCAGGAGCCCCCTTTAATAAGGGGGCCCCCAGATCCCGGCCCCCCCACCCTATGTGAATGAGTATGGGGTACATCGTACCCCTACCCATTCACCTGGTGGAAAAATATGTCAATGAAAAAACACTACACAGGTTTTTAAAGTAATTACACAGCTCCGGTCGTCTCTTCCGACTTCGGGGGTCTTTTTCAAACTTCGGGGCGTCTCTTCCGACTTCGGGGGTCTCCGGTGTTGTCTCCGCGCTCTCCAGTTCTTCTCTCGCTCTTCGGTTCTTTCTTCCTTCTGCCGGGCCTCCGCTATCTTCTTCCAGCTCTTTTGCTAGCGGGGGCCCGGTCTTCTTCGTCGCCTTCTTCCCTCTTCTCCTCCTCGATGTTCACTCGTCGCTTCCTCCCGCTGTAATGCTGGGTGTGCGTTCCGCAACGATTTATATAGGCCTCTCATGACGTCAGTCACAAGCTCCAGGTGGCCCCGGAGCATGTGACTGTGACGTCATGGGAGCATGTGGCCACCCGGAGCATGTGACTGACGTCATGAGAGGCCTATATAAATCGTTGCGGATCGCAAACACAGCATTACAGCGGGAGGAAGCGACGAGTGAACATCGAGGAGGAGAAAAGGGAAGGCGACGAAGACCGGGCCCCCGCTAGCAAAAGAGCTGGAATTAGATAGCGGAGGTCCGGCAGAAGGAAGAAAGAACCGGAGAGCGCGGAGATGACACCGGAGACCGCCGAAGTTGGAAGAAGTCCCCCGAAGTTGGAAGAAGACCCCCGGAGCTGTGTAATAAATTACTTTAAAAACCTGTGTAGTGTTTTTTTATTGACATTTTTTTCCACCAGGTGAATGAGTAGGGGTACGATGTACCCCATACTCATTCACATAGGGTGGGGGGGGCGGGATCTGGGGGCCCCTTATTAAAGGGGGCTCCTGGATCCCGATAAGCCCCCCGCCCGCAGACCCCGACAACCAACGGCCACAGTTGTCGGGAAGAGGCCCTTGTCCCCATCAACATGGGGGCAGGGTGCTTTGGGGTGGGGCGGCCGCAGGTCACCCCCCTGCCCCAAAGCACCAAACCCCTCCCATGTTGAGGGCATGCGGCCTGGTACAGTTCAGGAGGGAGGGGGGCCACTCTCTCGTCCCCCCTCTTTTCCTGCAGCCTGCCAGGTTGCGTGCTCGGATAAGGGTCTGGTTTGGATTTTGTGGGGGACCCCCACGCCATTTTTTCGGATTAGGGGGTTCCCCTTAAAATCCATACCAGACCGAAGGGCCTGGTATGCTCCTGGAGGGGAAACAATGCCGGGTTTTTTTTTTTTTATTTAAAAGTTGGCGTGGAGTTCCCCCCTCCAAGATTCATACCAAACACAGTGTCTGGTATGGGCGGGGATCCAAGTCGGATCCCCGGTCATTAAAAGTCGGACGTATGTCGGCTTCAAGTCGCAGGGCAAAGTCGGATCCAAAGTAGGATGGCTGTCGTGTCGCACAAGTGTGAACCCGGCTTCAGAGCAGCAAGGATGTGGAATTCCCTTCCACAGGCGGTGGTCTCAGGAGGGAGCATTGATAGTTTAAAAAAAAAACTGTTAGATAAGCACCTGAACGACCACAACATACAGGGATATACAATGTAATACTGACAAATCACACACACAGGTTGGACTTGTGTCTTTTTTCAACCTCACCTGCTATGTAACTATGTAACTAACTCTCTGGGTATGCTCAGTGCACGAAGCAGTAAAACTGAAATGTCCACGGTCCTGGGTAGGGATGATCTTCGAGTTTGAGTCGAACTCATGTTCGACTCGAACATCGGCTGTTCGCTCGTTCGCCGAATTTCGAACATTATGGGCCGTTCGCGCCAAATTCGAGTTGCGCGTCAGGCCCATAATGCACTGCGTTATCGCAGTGCATTGCTGGCTGATGATTGGCCAAGCATGCACTATGACCCGCATGCTTTGGCCAATCGCAGCACCATCAGCACAGAGAGACATAATTGGCCAAAGGAAGGGTGCCTTTGGCCAATCATGGCTCAGGGGAGTAAGTACTTGCCCCACACTATATAAGGCCGCCTGCGAGTCGGCCTTGTGTAGTGTGTTGTGGCGTTGTGAGAGAGATAGAGTCAGAGTGTCATTTCATTTCAGTTAGAGCAGGCAGGCGATTTCAGGTAGCTGCAGTCAGTGTATTTACTATATGCAGGTATATGCATCCCAGGAGTGGTGTGTGTGTGTGTGTGTGTGTGTGTATGTATGTGTGTGTGTATGTATGTGTGTGTGTGTATGTATGTGTGTATGTGTGTATGTGTGTATGTGTGTATGTGTGTATGTATGTATGTATGTATGTGTGTGTAGGTATGTGTAGCGGGTATTTAAATTTAGGGGGCACATCTGGGTGGTAGTATGACCCGGATGCACTGATTGTTAGGGAATTTGGGACCATTTTCGTTCGAGGAGGATCCCAGTGATGTGCAGTTCCCTGCGGCCTGTGGGTGGCGCTGTCGCCCTGGGCCGGGGTTTAACCATCACTGTAGTGTTGTGTCCTTTTTGTCCTGTTTTGGCAGTGGTGCGGGGAACATGCTGTGCCTGTCAGGAGAGGAGATAAAGGGGACAGACGCCCTCAACACGGGGTCAGTCGTCGGAGGTCAGAGCCGCGCCCAGGCACCTTCAGCCTGGGTGCTGGCGTTCCGGAGTTCCGGGCCCAGGTGCCCTTGACCTGACCGGAGCAGGAGATGGAGTCCATCCCAGGCACCTTCAGCCTGGGATGAGGTACTACTGAGGAGGCCCGGGGCCCAGTACCTTCGACTGGGTTCCGCAAGGGTGGAAGAGTCCGAGGGGCCCTAAGGTGTTGGGTGCCCGAATCTGAGACGAGGAGGCCAGGGAGCGTAACCGAACAGTCCGGTGCAGCATTGCCGGTGACGGGCCTCTGGTAACTCTCTTGGAAGGATGTCTTCTCTCTGACAGGGGCTGCACTTAGCGAAGGTAATTCTGTTCCTGTTCTACACGGTTGGTAGCAGCGGCTGTGCGCCATAACCGTTGGTGACACCACAATGGTTAGTTCTATTTAAGAATTGTGCCTCAACCTACTCCCCACCTATACTGAACTGTTCTTTGGGTCACAACCTGTCTGCTGTTAAAGGACGATTTATTGCTGTCAGAGAATAAATAAAAGTTGGACCTTTTCAGTGGTGTGGAATTTCAGTTACTGGGAGCAAAGGGGGGTCATCTACAGAACGGACTTAGCTCTGGGTTATGCACATGACCTGAAGGTAAACAGGTGTTGGCTTTCACCTCTACACATTAGAGGACATAGGCCATAGTGTACCGCACCCCTCCTCCCTGATCCCCCTAGACAAGACAACAAGCCGAGAAGAAGGGGTGAGAGGGGTGAGGCCGCTACATATGTATGTGTAGCGGGTGTTTGAATTGGGGGGGAGCATCTGGGTTATTTAACCCAGATGTACTGATTGTTAGGGAGTCTGAGAGTCCCTTTTTGTGGTTCTTGGAGGACTCTGGTGGTTCAGGGTTCCCTGTGGCCTGCTGGTGGCGTTGAACCTGCACAGCAAGACTGCTCCCTTTTTGTCCTTTCCTGGCGCTGGTACAGCGGGGCGGGGCACCCGCTGTGACGCAGGGGGGAGAGGAGATAAAAAGGGGCGGACGCCCTGACCTTGGGGTTCAGAGTTGGAGGACGCGGCTGCACCCAGGCACCTTCAGCCTGGGTGCTGACGTTCCGGAGTTCCGGGCCCAGGTGCCCTTGATCTGGCCGGAGCGAGAGATGGAGTCCATCCCAGGCACCTTAAGCATGGGGTGAGGTACTATTGCCGGAGCCTGGGGCCCAGTAACTTCGACTGGGTTCCGCGAGGGTGGAGGAGTCCGAGGGGCCCTAAGGTGTTGGGACCCGTATCTGAGGCGAGGAGGCCGGGGAGTGTAACCCTTCCGGATAGTCCGGTACAGCATTAACCCGGTGACGGTGGGGCCTCTGGTAACTCCCTTGGGAGGGATGTCTTCCTCCTGACAGGGGCTGTAACGTAGCGAAGGTAACTCCAGTTCCTGTTCACTAGAGTCGCTGGAAGAGACTCTGAAGCCAAAAATTCCATTTAACAGCCACCGTGCTTAGCAACCGTTGGTGAAACCTCAACGGTTTAGTTTTCTTTGAGGATTGTGCCTTTACCTACTCTCCACCAATACTGAACTGTTCTATGGGTCTCAAACTGTCTGCTCGCAAAGGACTATTTGTTTGCCGTTATGGAATAAATAAGTGTTGGACCTTTTCAGTGTGTGGTACTCCAATTACTCGGAGCAAAGGGGGTTATCAGCAGAACAGACTTGGCTCTAAGCGTATACACAGGCCCGAATACAACTAGATACTGGCCTTCACCTCTACATGCTGTAATCGAGAGGACATGGGCCGTGGCACACCTCGCTCTCCCCTCCAAGGTTTCCCTAGACCAGGTATAAAATTATATATATATATATATATATATATATATATATATATATATATAATATATACACACATACACACACACACACACACACACACACATACATACTGTATTCAGTTTAGCTAGATCTCACTTCAGAGTGTTCCTGTTCTTGCTGCAGTATATTAAGTCAGTGTACTGTATACTGGGCTCAGCGTGCAGGTAAAGCTGACTGCAGACCATCCCTGTTCTCTTCCTAATCATATAGGCAGGCAGATGATTGAGCTAAGCTGCAGTATATTAACCACTTCGCGCCCGGGCTATAAGCAAAAGACGTCCGCAAAGCGGTCGTCAATTGTTGATAGGACGTCTATGGACGTCCTCTTATTTACTTCCGCGATGCGCGCCACCGCGGGCGCGCATCGGGGAAAAACTGTGCCCGCCGTGTCAGGCGAGTTCCGATGCGCGTGCCTGGCGGCCGCGATGTCCGCCAGGTACGAGCGATCGGCTGTCACAGAGCCAGGGACGTGGATCTCTGTGTGTAAACACAGAGATCCACGTCCTGTCGGGGAGAGGAGACGGATGGTGTGTCCCTTGTACATAGGGACAACCATCAGTCACCTCCCCCAGTCAGTCCCCTCCCCCCCCACAGTAAGAACATCTAGCAGGGAACATATTAACCCCTTGATCGCCCCCTAGTGGTTAACCCCTTCCCTGCCAGTCACATTTATACAGTAATCAGTGCATATTTTTAGCACTGTTCGCTGTATAAATGTGAATGGTCCCAAAAATGTGTCAAAAGTGTCCGATGTGTCCGCCGTAATGTCAGTCACAAAAAAAAAAAAAAAAAAAAAAAAAAAACGCAGATCGACGCCATTACTAGTAAAAAAATTATAAAAAAAAAAAATCATAATTCTATACCCTATTTTGTAGGCGCTATAACTTTTGCGCAAACCAATCACTATACGCTTATTGCGATTTATTTTTTTACCTAAAATATGTAGAATACGTATCAGCTACGTATCTTCAATTTTTACCCACCTTTTTTCGTGCCTATCTTTGGCCCACTCAACTATCCGGGACAACACCACCGCATTATAGTATTTTTTGATGTCTGGCACTGCCAGCCAGGGCCGCCATCAGGAATTTTGGGGCCCCTTACACAGCTTCAGGCATGGGCCCCCTGGAGCAGAGGAGAACTGGGGGAGGTGGGGTGCTGCCTCCACAAATTGAGAGGCGGGGGGGCTGCCGTGAATTGAGAACCGGGGGGTGCTGCCACGACAAATTGTTGAGGTCGGGGGTGGGGGCTTTGGGTGCTGACGAAAAAAAAAAAAAAAAAACACATAAAAACGAGGGGTTACCATCCGTGGCCCCCGCCGGGAACCTCTGGGCCCCTTTAAAAAAAAAAAAAAAAAAAGGGGGGTTGCCATCTGGGGCCCTGGGAACCTCCGGGCCTCTGGGGACCTCTGGGCCCCTTACAAAAAAAAAAGGGGGGGTTGCCATCCGGGCCCCTGGGGACCTCTGGGCCCCTTACAGGTGTACTGCCTGTACCCCCCTGATGGCGGCCCTGCTGCCAGCCCTCCATGTTTTTTTTCCTGTTTTAATACTGAGAAGGAGATTCTATGTTTTTTATTCTTCCACACAAAATTCATTAGCATCTTTTTTAACACTCTGAAGTACGGTTGAGCTGGTAACATCTGAAATTTATATAAGATTTTCGGCAGCAGAACCATCTTTAGAATGTTAATTCTTCCTATCCATGATATTGGGCGGTTTATCATCTTTCTGATTTCACTTTTTATTTAATCTAGTAGAGGGATATTAGTTTCTTATATATATTTTTTATTGAGTTAGCGAGTTTTACCCCTAAGTACTTGAGTTACTTCTGCCAAGGAAAATGTAACCTCTTTTCTTGGGCTCTGTTCTTCTACCTTTCCAATATTGACATTTAGAATCTCAGTTTTAGCTATATTAACTTTAAAGTTTGATATTTCACGGTATTGTTTAAATATTTTAAGTAAATTCGGTAATGTGGTACTGGGATTACTGATAAAGAACAAGATATCGTCCGCAAAGGCTGAGAGTTTGTTCGTCTTCCTCCATTCTAATCCCTTTAATGTCTGGGTTGTTTCGTACCTTCGCGAGCAGAGATTCCAGGGACAGCACGAACAAGAGGGGGGACAGGGGGCATCCCTGTCTTGTCCCATTTTTCATCTCAAAAGCTAGAGACAGTGTGCCATTTATTTTAACCCTACCCATAGGGTGCTGATACAATGTTTTAATCCATTGTATCATCCTGGCTCCCAGGCCCATAGTTTCCAGGGTTTGTATCATGAGTCCCCAGTCTACCCTGTCGAATGCCTTTTCTGCATCTACTGACAGGAGTAGACCTGGGGACCCATTCTCTTTTATTTTCTGGAGGAGAAATGCTCTCACACCATTGTCCCTCCCCTCCCTGCCTGTGATAAATCCCACCTGATCCGGGTGGACCAGTGTGGGCATCAATCCCTTCATTCTTTCTGCCAGGACTTTCGCGTATAGTTTTACATCCACGTTTAATAGCGAGATCGGCCTATATCCGGAGCATAACCTTTCATCTTTCCCCTCCTTTAGTATAACCGTTATTATAGCTACTGAGGCCTCCCTTCCCATTTCATAGTCCGTCCCTAATCCATTCATATATTTACATATCTTGGGTATCCAATATCTCCTTACATTTTTTTAAATATAATGCTGTAAACCCGTCGGGGCCGGGACTTTTCCCTGGGGCTGAGTCTTAGTGCGTAACTTATTTCTTCTTCCGTTATGGGTTTATCTAATGCCGTTCTTTCATCCTCATTGATCCTAGGCAATCCCACCTTTCTTAGAAATTATTTTATTTTTAGTTGTTTCTCTCCTACCCCCCATCTCTTCTGCTCCACTGAATACAACCCCTCATAATAGTTTTTAAATGTGTCTGCTATATCCTTAGTTATGTGCACTTTTTTTATCTTTTCTATGAAATTTCTGGCCTTTTTATTTTGTACCATTCTTGCTAGACTTGTTCCCCCACTTATCTTTCTTTTGCTATGCGATGTCGTTTTATTTTAGTCTCTTGTTCCATTAACCACTTGCCGACCGCGCCATGGACGAAATACGTCCATAGCGCGGTCGAGTTATCTTGAGTTCACGTCCCTGGGACGTCCTCGTGCACTCGCGCTTCCCGCGCGCCCCCTGGTGCGCGCTCGCGGAAGTGTCCGTGCTCGCCAAGTTCACGGGTCCCAGCGCAACAAGGATCACGGTGAAGAGCCAATGATAGCGGCTCTTTACCACCTGATTGCTCCCTCCAATGAGGGAGCGATCAGAATGTAAACAAACTGGGGTCACACAGAGGTCCAGCTCTCTTGAGTGCACCCTCATCAGTACCCAGCAGTGCACCCTCATCAGTACCCAGCAGTGCACCCTCCTCAGAACCCAGCAGTGCACCCTCCTCAGAACCCAGCAGTGCACCCTCCTCAGAACCCAGCAGTGCACCCTCCTCAGAACCCAGCAGTGCAGCCTCATTAGACCAGCCTCATCAGCACCCATCAGTGCAGCCATATCTGTTCCAGTTTTCCTACAGTACCACAGTTTGTCACCACAGCCCACAGTCACCAGTATGGCGAAAAAATTTTTTTCCTCTGGAGGAGGCATACCAACAGCTTTGCTTGACTGACGAGAGCAGCGGGGAGCTTTCTGAGTCTGATTCTGGTTCAGAATATGAACCTGTTATAAGCAGTGGGTCTTCTACAGATTCAGAGGAAGTGGAAAGTGTGCCCAGGAAACTAAGGCATTCTGACATGGAGCAGCAGGCTACCACAAGTAGCGCGGTGGCATCAACCAGCAGCTCAGTGCCATCCACCAGTAGCACAGTGCCATCCACAAGAAATGAAGTACCACTACAGCAAAGGCCAAGAACTAGTGGGGTGTCATCTCAGCCCCAAAGGGTTAGGACCCATGCCAGCCTTCCCTATGCCCTTGAAAACCCTCTGTGGCTTCCCCCCAATTCAGGAGCAGCAAACATCCCCCCTTTCACCGCCCAGCCAGGTGTTCAGGTGAACAGAGAATTTTGCCTCTATTGATTTTTTTAATTTAATTTTTACCCAAGACCTATTATCCTCCATTGTGACCCAGTGTAACCTCTTTGCACAACAATTCATAATAAACAACCCTGGTTCAAGTTATGCCCATCCCTATGTGTGGAGAGCATTGACAGTGGAGGAATTTAAATTATTTTTAGGCCTAACGTTCAACATGGGGCTCTCAAAAAAAAAAAAATGAAGTATACTCCTATTGGTCCACCAAATCCATCCAGCACATGCCAGTCTTTTCATCCATTATGTCAAGATCCAGATACCTCATGATAATGCGCTTTCTCCATTACAATGACAACACCCAGTGCCCTCCCCGAAATGACCCATCACATGACAAATTATTTAAAATTCGGCCACTTCTAAATTTTTTCTCTGAGAAATTCCCCCAGTTATATATCCCCGACCAAAATATATCCGTGGATGAGTCATTGGTCCACTTCACAGGCAGGCTTGGCATCAAGCAGTTTATTCCAAGCAAAAGGACTCGATATGGGGTTAAAATCTACAAGCTATGTGACCGAGCCACGGGCTACATTTACGCCTTCCTGGTGTATGAAGGGAAGGACTCCCAACTGCATCCCCCTGAATGTCCAGAGTACATCGGTGCCAGCGGAAAGGTTGTTTGGGAGCTTATATATCCAGTCCTTGAAAAGGGTTACCACCTTTATGTGGATAATTACTATACCAGCATCCCCCTCTTCCGCAACCTTTACCGGAAGGGCACTCCAGCGTGTGGTACAGTGCGAGCCAACAGGAAGGGTTTCCCGCAAAGGCTCGTTACTGAAATACTACGAAAAGGGGAGACGGCATCTTTGCGGAATGAAGAGCTATTGGCTATCAGGTGGAGGGACAGAAGAAACGTCCACATGCTCTCAACGATACATAACGACACCTACGTGGAAATCCCCAGAAGAAACGGCCCTATCCAAAAACCAGCATGTGTTCATGATTATAATTTGTTCATCGGGGGAGTCGATTTTAATGATCAGATGATTGAACAAGAAAAAGCCGCTATTGGTATAAAAAAGGTCTCCATATATCTTTTCAGTATGGCCCTTTACAATACTTATGTCATTTACCGTAAATCTACAAGTAGGGTTGTCCCGATACCACTTTTTTAAGACCGAGTACAAGTACCGATACTTTTTTTCAAGTACTCGCCGATACCGATACTTTTTTTTCAATGTCATGTGACAGTTTGAAAGATGGGGACTGATAGGTGGCACTTATGGGCACGGATCGATGGCACTTGGGGCACTGATAGGTGGCATTTATGGGCACTGATAGATGGCACTGATAGTGCCCACAGTGCCACCTATCAGTGCCCACAAGTGCCACCTATCAGTGCCATCTATCAGTGCCCACAAGTGCCACCTATCAGTGCAATCAGTGGCATCTACCAGTGCCACCTGATAGATGGCACTGATTCCACTGATAGGTGGCTGGCACTGAAATGCTGCGGGGGGGTGGGGGGGGAAATGACACAGGATTTAAGAAAAAAAAAACTGCTGCAACGCCCATCTTGGTACACCCTGCACTCGGCTGCAGTAAGCAACAGCAGACATCTTGTTACACCCAGCCCATATAGCTCGGGCTGGGTGTAACAAGATGTCTGCTGCTGCTTACTGCAGCCGAGTGCAGGGTGTACCAAGATGGGCGTGGGGACGTTCAGCCGCTGACGGCGACCGAATGTGACAGCACCGGTCACCGATCCTGATGCGGCTGCGCCCTGAACCCCTGCCAGCTTACCAGGTTCAACTGCAGGTGAGGGACTCGCTCTCCGCCCGCGGACTCCGTCCACCGACTGTGCCCGCCCTCTTCAGCCAGACTCCGCCCGCACTTTCCTCTCCCGCCCTCCCCAGCCACTGACTCCTCCCGCCCTCTCCGGCCTGACTCCGCCCGCACTCCCCCGCCCTCTCTCCTGCCCTCCCCAGCCACTGACTCCTCCCGCCCTCTCCGGCCACAAAACAAAACAGTATCGGGTGAAGCATCGGGAGCATTTGCGCGAGTACTCGCGCAAATGCTTGGTATCGGTCCCGATACCGATACTAGTATCGGTATCGGTATCACCCTATCTACAAGGACCCCCTTATCTTATTTTCAGTACCAAGAAGAAATTATCTCCACCCTTTTGTACCCTGAAGACCCACCAGAAAGCATTCGCTCGGATTCAGTGAGCAGACTCCATGAACGCACTTTCCTGATAAACTCCCCCCCCCATGAAACAGGCCGAAAACGTCAGAAGAGATGCCAGGTGTGCTCCAAAGAAGGAACTAGAAGAGACACTGTATTATTGTGTATTATTGTCCCGATTGTCCTTCCCAACCAGGCCTTTGTTTTGGTCGATGTTTCCGTCGTTACCATACTTTTCTACATTATTAGGAAAGTATGGTAAACGTAAATTGTCATTTACCGCCACACCCCTTATGCCACTGTACATATCGCCGCCTTCTCTGGAACTGACCCTGACCTGCTAAACGACCACGCTTCTGCCTAACCCTAAACTGTACCTACCTCTGCCTGCTCTGGAACTGACCCTGGCTTGTTATACGACCACGCTTCTGCCTAACCCTAAACTGTACCTACCTCTGCCTGCTCTGGAACTGACCCTGGACTGTTTGACCACGTTTTTTGCCTGCCTCTTGGATTGATCTTTTACCCTGCTATGCTAATGGGGACACAGGGGTCTCACATATGTGAGGGGCTCCAGAATTGTTTTTCTGGATGAAGAAAACACATTTTTTTTAGTTTTCTCATTCCCGGATTAGGGTCTGGAGACTCGGAGGCTTCAAAGAGATTTGGGTGGGAGAAGCCTCTACCCCTGTCCCCATTCTTTCCTGGCCTGCTACTTGGACCATGTTCCTGCTTACTACCAGGACCAATATTTTGGCACTGCTGGCAATGTCTCTACTTGCACTGACCTTGGACTGTATCTCTGCCTGTACTGACTATGGACAATATTCCTGCCTGCTGCCTGGACAATTCCATTCCCTGACGCTGACCACGTCCCTGCCTGCTGCCTGGATCAGGGCTCTCCTTTTGTGGACAATTGCACTACTAAAACCACAGGTAATCTTTTGTTTACCATTTACTCAGCAGAAAGTAGTTCAGGGTGTAATTCTTGGTATGTACATGCTATATGCTAGAAATATGAAGGGCCTTCAAAAATGTGATAGATTGTAAGGAAATTAGATGCGTAATTTATGTCCCTAGAACTCCTGATGGTGCTTCCTGGATATTGGGCCTCTATGTGGCCAGGCTGTGTAAAAGTCTCACACATGTGGTATCGCCATACTCAGGAGGAGTAAGAGAATATATTATGGGGTGTCATTTTTGCTATGTACATGCTATGTGTTGGAAATATCTTATAAATGGACAACTTTGTGTAAAAAAAAAAAAAAAAAAAAAAAAGAAGAGGTTTAATTTTTTTTTCCACATTTTCCAAAAACTTCTGGAAAAAAATGAACAGTTCAAAAGACTCATAATGCCTCATAGATTATACGTTGGGGTGTTTGCTTTCCAAAATGGGGTCACTTTGTTGGCGTTTCCATTGTCCTGGTGCTCCAGGGCCTTCAAAAGTGTAATAGGTGTTTGACAGATTAGATGTGTCATTTATGCTCCTAGAACGCCTGAAGTTGCTACTTCAATGTTGGGCCTCTGTATGTGTCCAGGCTGTGTAAAAGTCTCACATATGTGGTACCGCCATACTCAGGAGGAGTAGGAGAATATATTTTGGGGTGTAATTTTTGCTATGTACATGCTATGTGTTGGAAATATCGTATAAATGGACAACTTTGTTTCCATTGTCCTGGTGCTCCAGGGCCTTCAAAAGTGTAATTTATGCTCCTAGAACGCCTGAAGGGGCTACTTCAATGTTGGGCCTCTGTATGTGGCCAGGCTGTGTAAAAGTCTCACACATGTGGTATCGTAATACTCAGGAGGAGTAGCAGAATATATTTTGGGGTGTCATTTGTGGAATGTACATGCCATGTGAGAGAAATAACCTGTTATAATGACAATTTGGTGTGAAAAAAAAAAAAAAATCTTCCTTTTGCAAAGAATTGTACGAAAAAATGACAACCTCAAAAAACTAATTATGCTTCTTACCAACTACCTTGGAATGTAAACTTTCCAAAAAGGGGTCATTTGGGGGGTATTTGGGGGGTATTTGTTCTTTACTGGCTTGTTAGGGTCTCAAGAAATGATAGGCTGTCAGTACATCAGGTGTAATCAAATTGGATACATTTTCAGTGATTGGTAAAAATAACCCAAATTAGTGGATATTATTTAGTCTGTGTGAAAGTTTTAGGGTCTACAAGCTATGGTGCCAAAGATATGTAGCAGTATACATTTTTGCCCAAATTTATGAAGAAAAATTACTTATTTGCAAAATTTTATAATAGAAATTAAGAAAAATTCATTTTTTTTTTTTTACAAAATTTTCGGTCTTTTTTCATTTATAGCACAAAAAATAAAAAACCCAGAGGCAATCAAATACCACCAAAAGAAAGCTCTATTTGTGTGAAAAAAAGGACGAAAATTTCATATGGGTACAGTGTGAAAGCTGAAAATTTGTCTGGTTAGGAAGGGGGTTTAAGTGCCCAGTTGTCAAGTGGTTAATTCTTTAAGTTCGTCCCTTTTCATCACTAATTCATGATATAACTCTTGTTGCCCCTGTTTTTTATGCTCTTGCTCAATTTTGAATATTTCTTCTATCAACAAGTTAAGTTTTTTACTTCTTTTTTTCCTTACCCCTTCCGAAATCAAGATCCCCTAATGTAGACTGTGTGCCTCCCATAGGGTTGCCCCTGATATCCCTTCCGTATCGTTTATCTGGAAGTAATGTTATAATTCCTTTTTCACCCTCTTTAATCCTTCTTCATCCCGGAGCAGTTCCTCATTTAGTCGCCAAGTATAGGGTTGTCTATGATATTCGGGCACGTTTAGTTTCATGCTTACAGGGGCATGGTCAGAGAGCGAGGCAATTCCTATGTTTGATTCCATGACCATATCCAGCATTCTGTGTTCGATCATTATGTGGTCCATCCTCGAGTACGTCCCGTGTACAGGGGATAAAAACGTATAATCCTTTGATTTTGGATGCATAATCCTCCATATATCAACCATCTGACTACTATGCATTTTTTGTTTTATCTTTGTCAGTTGTATGTTATTTGTCCCCTGTATCCGGGACGTACTATCCACTGCCGGATCCAAACAAAAGTTCATATCTCCCATCAAAATTATATATCCCACCCCAAAATCCTTCAGTTTCCCCAGAGTTTCAATGAGATATTTAATGGGGTTCACATTAGGAGCGTAGATATTTGCCAGGGTACATTTCATTTCCCCCAACTTCCCTTCTAGAAAAATATATCTACCATCTTTGTCCGTCATTCTATCCTCCAATGTGAACCTAATTTCCCTAGAAAACCCTATTGCAACCCCCCTTGCCCTTTTAGAGATAGTATCTCCATAAAACCAGTTCGGGAAATTGGGTGAGTATAATTTAATATTTGATTCTTGGGTCAGATGGGTCTCCTGTAAGAAGACCACGTCTGCTCTATAATACTTAAGCTCTCTTAAGACCTTATGTCTTTTGGTAGTGTGAGGGGGTTAGCTCGGCAGCGGGTATGTGTGACCCCCGGGATGGGCTCCCCACCCAAAAACAGGCCCAGCAGACGGAGGTTGTGGTTTTCAAAATCAAAAAGGTGCGGTTTATTTTCTATTTACAGTGACAAAAACACAGCAAGGCAAAAAAAACATCAACAAAATAAATCCTGGTCAACTTGACCTCTGACTAAACTTACAGGTTTCCTAACTAACAACTGGGATCAGCCTAGTGCTGTCCCAGTCCCTAAGTCCCTGGTTTTAAATGTCCAAGCAAAATATAGCCACACAGGCTTTCTCTCACCGCACAGGGGTTCACTCTCCCTAGACAGTCCACACAGGTCTGCTTCCAGGCATGAGCTAACATCTAATGAAGCTGGGATTTCTTATAGAGGCCTAAATGAGCTGACAAGGTTCAGCTGATCTCATCAACTCCCTGTCTGTACGACGCCCAGCCCTCTCCCTAGAGGTATGAGTCATCCATGAGCCCACTAGCCTTATACAACTCTCCACCTAGTTGTATAAATCGGCGTAAAGCCTGAATCTGGGCGAAATATATCTACCCCCCTGGATGCAACCAGGTGACTTTACCTTCCTGCTGTCACATACCCCCCCCTCTTGTTTTAACCTCGGGGTTGGAACACCAGCAATCAGGCATTCATGTACTCGAGACAAAGCATCCACATTCCCCATTTGAACGCCAGGGCGATGCTTTACTGTGAAGTTGAATTCCTGGAGGGCCAGGAACCACCTATTCACTCTTCTATTTGTTTCCTTGTTTTGAGCCATCCACTTTAACGGAGCGTGATCCGTTACCATGTCAAAGTGCCTACCTAGCAGGTAGTACCGAAGGGAATCTAGAGCCCACTTCACCGCTAAACACTCCTTTTCAACGGTGGCGTAATTTACCTCATGGGACTTCAACTTCCTGCTGAGGTAAATGACTGGGTGCTCTTCCCCGTTCCAGACCTGGGACAATACTGCTCCTAACCCCACATCTGACGCATCACTTTGTACGACAAAGTCTCTAGAGAAGTCGGGTGAGTACAACACTGGCTGGCTACATAAGGCTTGTTTCAAGAATTGGAATGCTGCCTCAGCCTCGGGGGTCCATTTAATCATGACCGACCCTTTCCCCTTCGTCAGGTTGGTTAGGGGCACAGCCTTAGAAGCAAAGTGGGGAATGAATCGCCGATAATACCCAGCGATTCCCAGAAAGGCTCGTACCTGCTTCTTGCTGTTGGGACGTGGCCAACTCTGGATGGCCTCGACTTTGTTGAGTTGGGGTTTTATTACTCCCCTCCCAATGGTGTACCCAAGATATTTGGCCTCCTCCTGCCCAATGGTACACTTCTTGGGGTTAGCCGTAAACCCTGCTTCCCGAACAGAGTCCAGGACTGCTTGCACTTTTGGCAGATGTGAGGCCCAATCTGTGCTATGGACAATTATGTCATCCAGGTAAGCCGCAGCATACTTCCGATGGGGCCTCAGCATCTGGTCCATTTTCCGCTGGAATGTGGCCGGCGCATTCTGTAACCCGAACGGCATTCTTTTATATTGGAACGCCCCGTCTGGGGTTACAAATGCGGTTTTCTCTTTGGCCGACTTGGCCAGGGGGATTTGCCAATACCCTTTTGTGAGGTCAAGAGTCGTCATGTATCGGGCTGTTCCCAGCCGGTCGATCAACTCATCTATACGTGGCATGGGGTAGGTGTCAAATTTTGTAACTTTGTTCAACTGACGAAAATCGTTACAAAATCGCCAGCTCCCATCCGGTTTAGGCACCAACACAATGGGACTAGACCAATCACTTTGGGACTCCTCTATCACCCCTAAGTTCAGCATTTTCTGTACTTCCTCCCGTATTGCCTCCCGTCGGGCCTCTGGGATCCGATAGGGTTTTAACTTCACCCTTTCACCGGGCGGGGTAATAATGTCATGCTCTACCCCAGATGTTTGTCCCGGCAGCTCAGAGAATACCTCCTTGTTGCGAAGCACAAACTCCTTAACCTCCTGTTGTTGGGGTTGTGACAAGGTGGCTGCGATTCCAACCTCAGGAATCACGCAACCAGTTTGAGCTGGTGACCAAGTGTCTGCGACTAGGGACTCTCTATCCCTCCAGGCTTTCAACAGATTAACGTGATAGATCTGTTCGGGCTTTCGCCTTCCTGGTTGTCTGACCTTGTAATTCACTTCGCTCACTTTTTCCATTATCTCGTAGGGGCCTTGCCATTTGGCAAGGAATTTACTTTCAACCGTAGGGACAAGTACCAATATCCTATCCCCCGGGGAAAAGGTACGGGTCTTGGCTCCACGGTTGTACACTCTCTGCTGTGCCAACTGCGCTTGGGCCAAATGTTCCTTCACGATGGGCATTACCTGTGCAATTCGATCTTGCATCAGGGCGACATGCTCAATCACACTCCTGTGGGGAGAACTCTCACTTTCCCAAGTTTCCTTGGCAATATCCAACAGCCCTCTTGGGTGTCTCCCATACAGTAACTCAAAGGGGGAGAATCCCGTAGAGGATTGGGGCACCTCCCTAATAGCAAACATCAAATAAGGAAGTAGACAGTCCCAATCCCTTCCATCTCTATCCACCACTTTCTTCAACATTTGTTTTAGGGTTTTGTTGAATCTTTCAACCAGCCCATCGGTTTGGGGGTGATACACAGATGTACGCAATTGCGTCACTTTGAACAATTTACACAGCTCTTTCATAACCCGGGACATAAAGGGTGTACCTTGGTCCGTAAGCAGTTCTTTACAAATACCCACCCGGCTGAAAACAAGAGATAGCTCTTTGGCTATGGTTTTGGCCGAGGTATTTCTGAGAGGGATCGCTTCTGGATAACGGGTGGCATAGTCCATTATAACCAATATGTACTGGTGCCCCCTAGCGGACTTGATTATAGGACCTACCAAATCCATTGCGATTCTCTCAAACGGGACCTCAATGATGGGTAGAGGGACCAGCGGGCTACGGAAATGTGGCATCGGGGCCGACCTCTGACACACAGGGCAGGAGGAACAATAATTTTCTATGTCCTTCATCACCCCAGGCCAATAGAATCTCTGTAATACCCTCTCTCGGGTTTTCTCTGTCCCCAGATGACCTCCAAGAATGTGCCCATGGGCCAACTCCAACACCAACTTCCTGTAAGGTTTGGGCACCACAAGCTGCTCAACGGTTTCTTCTGCCCTTTTTGCCACCCGATACAGTAGGTCCTTCTCTACGCTGAAGTATGGGTAAGTGCCGGTATTATCTGGGTTCACTAACTCGCCATCTATTTTCACTACGTTTTCCCGTGCCTTTATTAGGGCGGGGTCTTTCAACTGTTCTGTGGCAAAGTTTTCCCTGTGAACCTCAAGATCAGAAAACTCCACAGACGGTAGGTTTTCGTCTGAGGAGGTGGGCTCCTCTCCAGTTTCTTGAGTCTCCCCTGCCAATACTGACAAGGGAAATTCCGGAGAGTCCTCACCACTCTCAGGGGAGTTCTGGCTATCACATTCCTGGTACATAGGGGCACCAGTGGGGGGCTCAGGATCATCCCACAGTTCCCAGAACTTCGGAAAATCCCTTCCCACAATGGCGTCATGCGGTAACTGAGATACTAAGCCCACTGGATGAGAGAGGGTACCTTTGGGGGTCTCGAAACACACTGTAGTCACTGGATACTCTCGGGTGTCCCCATGCACACAAATAACGGCTACCTTGCTATTCCCAGAGACCTCTGTTTTAACTAACTCAGCCTTTATCAGGGTCACAAGGCTACCTGAATCCAGCAATACCACAACATTTCTACCATTAATACACATTTTGCATAAATGTTTCTCAGTTCCCCGAATGGCAGTGCATGCGACTGTCGCACACAGCGACTGACGTCTGCCCGTCAGAAAGTCACACTGCATGGGTTCCTCCACAACCGGGCAATTTGCTGCAATATGTCCCGCTTGCCGGCAGCGGTAGCAAACGATCCTTCTTGCGGCCTCTTGAGCCGCTGATTTCCCAGGCTGTTCTCGCCAAACTTGGGGTAGAGCTCCCACCCTCTCACTCTCTCCACCCTCACCCCTTGGAATCCTCTTATCCGCCCCTGGGGATGGTCTGGTCTTAGGGTGGAAAGTCCGAGTGTCTCTGGAAGAGGCCGTCAGGTTCTCTGTAGCCAAGTATTTCTCCACACGATCCACAAGACCATCGGCCGTCTCTGGGTCTCCATGGCTTACCCACTTTTGGATGGCAGTAGGAAGAGCTCTCAAAAACCGATCCATTACAACACGTTCCACAATCTTTGGTGCGGACAAAGTCTCTGGCTGTAGCCACTTTCTGCTCAGGTGAATGAGATCATACATTTGAGACCTGGGGGGTTTTCCAAACTGGAAAGTCCAGTTATGCACACGCTGAGCCCGGACAGCCAGGGTGACACCCAGCCTTGCCAATATTTCAGCTTTTAGCATCACATAGTCTTTTGCTTGGTTAGGCTCTAGGTCATAGTAAGCTTTCTGCGATTCACCAGATAACAGAGGAGCCACTAGTCCAGCCCACTGCTCCTCAGGCCACTTTTCTCTTTCAGCGGTCCTTTCAAATGTGGTCAAAAATACCTCTGGATCATCCTCTCCAGTCATTTTTGTCAATAAACGACTCACCCCAAAGGACGCGGTATTAGTGGGACGGCTTTCCTCACTGGTCTGCGGACGTTGCTGCATTACTGCTTCCATCTGTTGTTGTAGTCTCTGCTCTTGCTTCTGCAACAGGTCTATGAAGCGGGCCTCAGATTGCTGTTGGGCTTGTTGCTGAGCCTCCAGACTCTGTTGTAAAGTTGCAAGGCTCTGTTGATGAGCTTGCTGCTGGGCTGCAAGGCTCCTTTGCAAACCTGCATTTGTCTGCTGTTGATTGGCATTTGCTAGAGCCAGCTGTTTCAGTATCTCCTCCATGCTGGCTTAAAAAAAAACTGCCACTGGTTCTCCACCAACTGTGAGGGGGTTAGCTCGGCAGCGGGTATGTGTGACCCCCGGGATGGGCTCCCCACCCAAAAACAGGCCCAGCAGACGGAGGTTGTGGTTTTCAAAATCAAAAAGGTGCGGTTTATTTTCTATTTACAGTGACAAAAACACAGCAAGGCAAAAAAAACATCAACAAAATAAATCCTGGTCAACTTGACCTCTGACTAAACTTACAGGTTTCCTAACTAACAACTGGGATCAGCCTAGTGCTGTCCCAGTCCCTAAGTCCCTGGTTTTAAATGTCCAAGCAAAATATAGCCACACAGGCTTTCTCTCACCGCACAGGGGTTCACTCTCCCTAGACAGTCCACACAGGTCTGCTTCCAGGCATGAGCTAACATCTAATGAAGCTGGGATTTCTTATAGAGGCCTAAATGAGCTGACAAGGTTCAGCTGATCTCATCAACTCCCTGTCTGTACGACGCCCAGCCCTCTCCCTAGAGGTATGAGTCATCCATGAGCCCACTAGCCTTATACAACTCTCCACCTAGTTGTATAAATCGGCGTAAAGCCTGAATCTGGGCGAAATATATCTACCCCCCTGGATGCAACCAGGTGACTTTACCTTCCTGCTGTCACAGTAGGTATATTAAGACCTCTAACATTGTAGGACAGGAAATGTATTGCTGACATCTATATTTTTTTTGTTTTGTTTGTTTTTAAACTGTTTACGTTTTATCTGTCTTTCATCACCTTTTTCCTTTTTTTGTAGAGGAAAAAAAAAAAAGAAGTAGAATCCCCTCCTTTCTCCCCTTTACAAAACCCCTTTCCCTCCCCCCCAGATCCTCCCCCCTCCCCGACTATTCCTAATACAAGCAGTTGATGGAGCTAACCTGCAGTATATTAAGTCAGTGTACTGTATACTGGGCACAGTGTGCACGTAAAGCTGACTGCAGACAATTCCTTGTGTACCTATTCCAATACATCAAATACAGTATGTCTGGAAGGCCTACAAGGAGAGGCAGACACTCACAGGCCAATACAAGAGGGAAAGCAGGCTCTGTGTCTAGAGGCAACAGTGCTGGTTGTGGACATGGTGCATCCTCATCAGCACGTGGCCGTGGGGCATGCCTGTCCTTATTTTCGGCAGCTAGCCGTGTTGAGCCGCAACATGCTGAAGAGTTGGTTAAAGTGGATGACCAAGCCGTCCTCATCCTCCTTATCCTCTCTCACCCATGCTCAGGGTACTTTGTCTGCCAAAGCGGCTTCTTCCATTGGCTCAATAGCATCAGTCACTCCTTCCCTAGCCCCACCATGTCCTCAGGAGTCCCCCGAACTGTTTGACCACAGTGTTGGGTACATGCAGCAGGAGGTGAAGGCTCTGATGATGGTACCCAGCTTGAGGAAGGCAGTACATAGTTACATAGTTAGGCAGGTCGAAAAAAGGCACAAGTCCATCCAGTTCAACCATATAAAAAAAAAAAAAAAGGATTTTTTACTCACCGTAAAATCATTTTCTGAGTCCATGGACCGACACAGCTTCTCTATTGACAAAGTGGGTATTATCCGTATTAGGAGTGACTAGGCAGAAAACTTGTAAAAAAAGTGTTGCATCACACCTTCTACAGTACCGCCCAGGGGGGCGGACCCTCTGGGTATATCCCCTCAGTCTGCATCTCGCAGATCAGTTCGTCAAAAAGCAGTACAAACTTAAAAGGAGGGGTGGGTGCTGTGTTGGTCCATGGACTCAGAGAAAAGGATTTTATGGTGAGTAAAAAATCCTATTTACTCTTTTGTCCATGGACCGACACAGCTTCTCTATTGACAAAGTGGGACGTCCCAAAGCAGTGTCAGAGAAAAAACGAGGGGTGGTAACAGCATAAAAATAAACTTCAGCCAAAACACAAAACAGCACTCCTCCAACAGAGGAGTTGCAACTCTAAACAGCCGCCTGCAAAACTTTGCGGCTGAAAGAGGCATCCGAAGATGCACCTACATCAACTTTGTATTATTTTGTGAAAGTGTGAGCGGACGACCAAGTCGCCGCTTTACATAATTGGGAAAACAGACGCTTGATGTCGGAAAGCCCAAGAGGCAACCATTGCCCTGGTCGAATGCACCGTGACCGGGAAAGGGGGCGCTTGACCCTTTAAGGCGTAAGCCTGGATTACGATCTGTCGGATCCACTTAGAGATGGTGGCCGACGAGACTGCTTGGCCCTTCTTGGGACCAGCCACCGAAACAAACAGTGAATCTGACTTCCGGAACAGGGAAGTAGCAGATAAGTATACTCTCAAAGCTCGGACAACGTCCAAGGAATGCAACGCCGACTCCTTAGGATTCGACGGATGAGGACACAAGGATGGAAGTACAATGTCTTCGTTGAGATGAAAAGCCGAAACGACCTTCGGAAGAAAGGAAGGCTTTGGCCGCAGCACCACCTTATCCTTGTGGAAAATCAAATAGGGAGCCTTGCAGGACAAGGCTGCCAGCTCAGAGACTCGTCTAACTGAGGCAACAGCCACCAAAAAGACCACTTTCTGAGAAAGTGTCAACAGGGGAATATCTCCAATATTCTCAAATGGTGCCTTCTGAAGCACCGAGAGGACCAGGCTCAAGTCCCACGGAGATAGCAGGGGACGGACCGGAGGGGCCACATGTCGAACCCCCTGCACAAATGTACTCACGAGAGAGTGAGTCGCCAGGGGTCGCTGAAAAAGGACAGCCAGGGCAGATATCTGTCCCTTAAATCGTACTTAGGGCAAGCCTCTGGAAACCAAATAAGTACGCAGATGCCATTTCATTTCCTCACACATGGAGATGTAGGCCTTCCAAGTGCGGTGATAAACCTTCCTAGAGGATGGTTTCCGAGCACTTCTCATAGTAGAGATTACTGAATCTGACAGGCCCCGGTCTCTCAGTACCTGGTTCTCAACAGCAATGCCATTAAAGCCAGTGACCGTAAAGCAGGATGGAGTATGGGACCTTGCGATAGCAGGTCCTTCCATAGTGGTAGGCGCCAGGAGACGTCTGCTACCAGACATACTAGATTGGCGTACCAAGGACGCTGAGGCCAATCTGGAGCGATTAGGATCATTGGAATTCCCTCTGCCTCCATTCTGCAGAGCAGAAGAGGAAGAAGCCTTAAAAGGGAGGGAAGGCATAGATTAGCCGATACTGACCCCACGATGCCACCAACGCGTCCGTTGCGTCTGCCCATGGGTCTCTTGACCGGACCACAAACCTCAATGCTTTCCGATTGAGTCGGATGTACGTCTGGTGTGCCCCATATTTGGCAGAGGAGTTGGAACACCTCCGGGTGTAAGGACCATTCTCCCTGGTCCAGCATCTGGCGGCTCAGGTAGTCCGCCTGCCAGTTTTTCACACCTGGAATGTACACGGCCGACAGTGCCGGGTACGCTCCTCTCTGCCCACTTCAGGATGCGAGCGACCTCTGATGCTGCAGCTGAGCTTCTTGTTCCTCCTTGATGATTGACATATGCCACTGCTGTGGCGTTGTCTGACTGGATCCTGACTGGACGCCCTTGCAGCCTCAGACCATTTGAAGAGGCACAGCCTGATCGCCCGGACTTCCAGGACATTGATCGGCAGGAGGGCTTCCTCTGGGGTCCAGCGACCTTGCGCCGACTAAACAGCCCAGACCCCCCCCCCCCAACCTGTAAGGCTGGCGTCCGTCGTGATCACTATCCAGTAAACTGGAAGAAATGACTTCCCGGCCATTACAGCCCGGTGCTGTCAGCCACCATACCAGGGATCTCCTGACTAGGTGGCTCATTCGGATTTAATAATCCAGCGATGATGGACATCTGTTCCACCTGGACAGAACTTCCTTCTGTAACACTCGAGTGTGGTATTGAGCATATGGGACCGCCTCGAAGGAGGCTACCATGAGGCCTAATGCCGCGTACACACGATCATTTTTCCCCGTCGGGAAAAATTACGTTTTTTTTCGCCGAGAAAAACGATAGTCTGTGGGCTTTATGCCGTTTTTCTCGTTGAGAAAAACGGCAGGAAAAACGACGAGAAAAATTAGAACATGTTCTAAATTTTCTCATCGTTTTTGCCATCATTTTTTTCCGCGGCAGTTTTCCCATAGGGAGACACTGCCGCGGAGCCCAGACGGTCGTTTTTCTCGTCAAAGAAAAAAAAATGACGGGAAAAACGGTCGTGTGTGGGGGAACATGCCGTTCCCTCGTTTTTCATTTTTTTTATGCCGTGATTCACGGCGGTGTTTTCACCGCCGTGAATCACGATCGTGTGTACGCGGCATAACACTTGCATGCAAAAACGGACTGAGGACCAATTCCTGGAAGTCAGCTGCCATACTGCAGCCCGGAGGGTCTGCAACTTCTCCACAGGGAGGAATACCTTTGCCTCTGAGGAATCCAGAATCAACCCCATGTACACTAGGCGTTGAGTGGGCACCAATACTGACTTTTGCGTGTTTAGTATCCAACCACAGTCTCGAAGAGTCTGACAGATAATGGACACGCTTACCTCTAATTCTGAACTTGAAGGGGCCTTCAGTAGAAGGACGTCCGAATAGCCCATGATAGCGATACCCCGCTGTCTTAGAAGTGCCAGAATTGGAGCGAGCACATTGGTGAACGTCCTGGGTGCTGAGGCAAGGCCAAACGGGAGGGCCACAAATTGGTAGTGGTTCTTCCTGATAGCAAATCGCAGAAACCTCTGGTGTCTGGAGTATATAGGGACATGCAAGTATGTGTCCTTGATGTCCAAGGAGGCCAGAAAGTCCCCCGGATGGAGAGCCGTGACTACAGATCGAACCGACTCCATCCGAAATCTTTGTACCTTCACAAAGCAATTGAGGGCTCTGAGATCCAAGATTGGACGAACCCCCTCAGTCTTCGGCACAATGAACAGATTTGAGTAAAAACCCTGACCCCGTTCCTGTTCTGGAACTGGAATAACTACCCAGCGCTGGGTGGGGGCGGACCTTCATGCGGACGCAGATTTGTCGCAGGCTTGTTGGGTCTGCGGGACCAAGGACGCTTTTGTCCTTGGGCAGGCACCTTGTCGGCCTTGGGTCTTTTCCCTGTCGCCCTAGGGGGACGAAAAAACGCTTGCGTGCAGTAAAGGAGGGCCCTTGCCCTTGCTAATTTGGGGAAGCAAAGTGCTTTTACCTCCTGTGGCATCCTTGATGTCATCCAGAGAAGCCCCAAAAAGTCTGTCGCCCTTAAAAGGCAGATCCAACAGGGCTTTCTTGGAAGTCTGTTCCGCAGACCAGCCCTTTAGCCAGATCAGGCGGCGTATTGCTACTGCATAAACCGAAGCTTTTGACAGCAGGGGAATAGTATCCATGTCTGACTGGCAGACAAACGTAAGGCCCTGGACCAACTGGTCGGCCAAAGTTATCGCATCAGGAGGAGCATCTCGCTCCTTTAACCCCTGGAGTAGCAATTTTGCTCATTCAGTAAGGTGTCTGAGACACTAGGGCCCCCGCCAATGCCGGGTGTACTGCCGAGCCTACCACTGAGTATAGGTAGCGAGCGAGTGCTTCAGCCTTCTTATCCACAGGGTCCTTGAAAACAGGAGCCCCTTCTACTGGAATAGTGGTAGCTCTATTAAGTCTGGACACCGGAGGGTCCACTATAGGGGGGAGAGGTCCATTTCTTCAGAAAACTCTCCTCAAAGGGGTACCGTACGGCAAACCTCTTTGGGGCTGTAAAGACCCTCTGTGGGTTCTCCCATTCCTTGTATAAGGGTTTATCAAAATAAGACACACACAAGGGAACACCTTAGCAGTGCGGGCAGGTTTACGAAACCCAAAGGGGACCGGAGTCTCTGCTGCTTCTGCAGTATTTTCCAACTTTAGCGTATCCCGCACTGCAGTAATAAGGTCAGATACCAAAGCCGTCTCGCGTACTGACCTGGACTTGGAGTCATCCTCACTGTCCGATCAGTCACGGTCTGCAGTCTCTGATGCATCAGACTCTGGGCCATGAGCCGTAGCTGGACCTGGTTGTCTCAGAAATATCCCCAGAAGATTGCAGGGGACGGGGGCGTTTACTACCCCCTGTATTCCCGTGTGCTGCTTCCACCCTGGCAGCAAACGCCTCTAGGATTGCCGACATAGCGTCCATAGAAACCTCAGGGGCACCAGCTGCTAAATCTTGTGTTTCAGGGGAGAAGACATCTGGCTCAGATGCCATGCTGACCACATGTTGACACCCACAGGGCTCCAGGCACGATATCAATAGGCCACCCTCCTGCGCTGCAGAGATGCTGGGTCACCCAGAGGACTAACCACCCTGGACCGGTACCACTATGCTGCCGTGTGCTGCGCCTGTGATACTGTCCCACCGCTGCTTTGTCAGTCTGCTTCTTTTATCCGCGCTTCCTGTGTGAATTTTTTGCGCCAGTGTAATACACCCTAGAGGCCGGAGACTCTCGCAAAATGGCCGCCAAAACGTCTGTATGGAAGATAATGTGGGCTCGAGCCGAAGATAGAGGCCAAAGCAGCCGTAGACCACAAAAAGATGGCTGCCGAACGGCAAGATATACATACAGCGTGGATCATTACAAACATGGCCGCCGATCAGTTAATAGAGGCCAGTGGGTGTGGAACTACAAGAAAACGGCGCCAAAACCACAGGAAGACGGTCGCCGGGCAGTCACTAGAGGCCGAACCCGGCATGGACCACCGCAAAATGTCCGCCGACAGCATGGAGGAGGAAGCACATACAGGTAAGCAGAAATTACATTTCTTTTAAATGGTAGTTACAGCCAGCCCCGCTCCAGTGGAACCCCTTAGGTGACCCCCAGAACCCAGCAACCTTTAGCTAGAAGCCCAGGGAGGAGGGAAAGGTGGGGAGAGAGGGAAGAAAGGGGCCACAACCACTTACTTGGTCTCTCAGGAATGTCCAGCCAAATCACCCAGCCGAGGCAGGGGAGTTTACTTACCTATCCTGCATGTATCATGCTGGAAGACATTCCAAACAGATCATCGTCCGCGCACAGGTGGTGACTGTTGGCCAGGCATGCTGTGATTGGACCCAAGGGGACGATCATATGTATGCCCTGGAAGTGCGACGCTCACCGGCCAGGCTGCTGCGACTCGGCTGTAAGGTCAGCCGAAGCTGAGCGGTCCGATGCAGGTCCTGGAGCGTAGGCTCACTGGTCACCCGTGGAGCGACGGGCATGTCGTGGAAAACCCAGCGCATAGCTAGGGTCGGCACACGCTCAATGGCCGAAACTGGGGAGACTACAAGGATCGAGCATCCAGCCTGTCACCCAGTCGGCAATTGATCGAAGATCGCAGGAAACAAGAAAAAATAAGGCAAAAAAATATATTTTTCCAATGGGCCGAAGGTCCTACTCCTTGCTAGACAGAAAAAAACTGATCTGCGAGATGCAGACTGGAGGGGATATACCCAGAGGGTCCGCCCCCTGGGCGGTACTGTAGAAGGTTGGATGCAACACTTTTTACAAGTTTTCTGCCTAGTCACTCCTAATTAATGGATAATACCCACTTTGTCAATAGAGAAGCTGTGTCGGTCCTTGGACGAAAGAGTAAATATAATACAATCCCATATACCTAATTCTATACCCACAATTGATCCAGAGAAAGGCGAAAAAACCCCAGCAGAGCATGATCTAATTTGCTACAGCAGGGGAAAAAATTCCTTCCTGATCCCCCGAGAGGCAATCAGATATTCCCCGGATCAACTTTACCTATAAATATTAGTACCCAGTTATATTATTTATGTAGCACTACCCCCAGTTAAGAGAGCTGCTGGTATTACTTTGGGCCTGTACCTTACTGCTGTCAACCCCCAAAGAAACTGGCTCTGACCCTCCGCTGGCACAGCGGTTAAGCAAATGAGATTGTGGAACCTACTAACAATGAATACCACAATAAAACATACAGTCACTGTTCAGAACTAAAGTACCTGTGTTGACCGTCTCTCTCTGGAACAGTTAATACTCCACACGTGTTTGCTTAACCATAAAATATCTTTACTAGGTAGGAAAAAGTTAGGTTAACAGATAGGCATTTACATATGCAGGGCCCTGCAAAGTCAAAGCTATGCACAATATAACCAATATCGAGACATACAAATCTTATACACTCTAAAATGTCTTTAAAAGAACTACGCTCGCAAGCTTTCCCCCTTTGGCACCCAAACAATGTCTCCATGAGTTAGTCAGGCCTGACTATTTCACACACACAGTTACTCTGATAGAAGGGATCTTTGCTAGCAACGTTGGTGCACGTTTATATTTGTAATCCAAGGGGTATCCACCGTTGGGTGTGATCCTGCTATAGTTTAGGGCCTAAAGTTACAGGCAATAAGACGCCAAACTCTAACTGCACAACACACTGCTGAAATGGCAGTAGGCCCTATGCAAGGGGTCTCAGGCCTAGCAAACAGTTAAGAATCCTGAGCAAGTGCTCTTACCCGACCGGACCAATCCGTTTAACCGATCCCGCTGCTAGGCTCCAGCACACGATCTCCCGGTCACCCGTAGTCTCCGATCTTCCAGACAACCGATAGGGAAGGTGAAGGTGACTCGACTCTTGGATGCTCCGAGATGTCAGCAGGCTCTCTGGATAAAGGCTCTCTCCTTCTCTGGCAAGCAGCTTCTCCAGCCTAGACTACTACGATAGGCCCCAACACAGGTTCCAAGTTGCTGGGCGGGCGATGTCCAAAGAGACCGCGCGCTTCTCCTCCCTCCCTTAAATAACCCATCCCCAGCAGACCTTGCGCCGGGCAATGAACGATGGGTACAGTAGTCTGTGTAGTATCCTCGCCATTGGAGTCCAACTCTCCCGGTACCACAAATCCCACCATGCACTTCCCTACTTATAGTCAAGCAATAGTCAGCATATTATCCAATAGGAAACCAGGGGAGATCCAGATTCACTTGATGAAATATAGTCTCTATGAACGCCATAAAGTGACACCCCACAACACACTCTCCCCCCACTTTAAAGTCTTTGGTCCCCAAAGATATCAACAATTCCTGTAGGAGAACTTGGTTAGCATACATGGAGAACACAGTTTACCGTTACAAAAGAATCCGACAGGTGAATCTCCCACCAAGCTTTGGAAGGGGGATTGTCCTGTCTACAGGTCACATTAATGGGGGTGGCCTGTCTAGCTGTGCCAGGGAGTGAGCATGGGTTTCCCTCCACCAAATGTACAGTGGAGGGACCAGCCTCATCTAATGTCCTTCTTGCAGTACAAACCGTTTCCACAGAACATTCACCCATCTGAGTGTAAGTCAGTCTTTTTGGAGGGTGAATGACTCTTCTCTCTCTCTGTGGCATTGAAGTTTGTATATCCAAAGCAACAGGTCCAGCTACTTCCATATCCTCTTCACTGATTTTCTCCTCTTGGTTAGGTGTACTTGATCCTGCGGTCTCAGAAACATCCAGGTCAGCTACAAGAGGGGATGAGGGTTCTCTGTGGTCTTCTGTTTGGAAAGAATCTAAAGCGTCTTCCCATTCCTCAGTGAGAGTAGGGTGTGGCATAAACTCAAGAGCCTCCGAATTCAAAGTATCTTCAGATGGCAATGGGGTAACATCCAGGGATTCTGGCCCTTGAGATGACCACAAACAATCAAGTTCCATCTCTTCAGCTTCACTGGGTACGTTCTCGATTCTGCCATCCCCTTCATCTAACAGGGTTGCCTGAGACCTGGTAACTGGTCCGGGGGTACGGGAGGCTGAAGGGGTCTCATGAGAATCCAAGGTGGGGGGTAAGCGGACTGCTTTGGAGAGGGGCAATAGATGATTTCTGTGCCAAGTCTTTAAAGGCCCTACACTTCCTTATGGTTTGATCTGATACACGTGCAAGCCAGGCAGCTGTTTACAGATCACATATGGCTGTGATCTCCATCGGTCAGCCAACTTGTTTTCCCGGGACACCTAAGTTTCGCAACAGCACCCTGTCTCCTGGTTGTAAATCATGTATCCGGACCTTGAGGTCAAAGCTTCTTATTTCTTACTCCTCTTTGATCAGAAGTCGCCCGAGCTTTCTCGTATGCCATCCCTAAGCTTTGTCGGAGCCGATCTACATACCCCTTGTGAGAAGCTGCTGAGGTAGGATCCAGGGAAGTGCCAAAGGCCAAATCCACTGGTAACCGTGCTTCCCGCCCGAACATCAGTCTGTATGGGGAATACCCAGTAGCATCACTGGTCGTGCTATTATAGGCATGCACAATAGCAGCTATGTGCTTGCTCCAATGTTGCTTCTTCTCTGCACTCAAAGTCCCCAGCATATTCAACAGTGTCCGATTAAATCTTTCAGGCTGAGCATCACCTTGTGGATGGTACAGAGTTGTTCTGGTTTTCTTGATGCCCAGCGAGTCTAACAACTTCCTTCTCAGCCTACTCTCAAAGTCTCTTCCCTGATCCGAATGGAGGCGCTGAGGCAACCCGTAGTGCACAAAGAACATTTCAACAAGCACCTTGGCCACTGTTGAGGCCTTCTGGTCTTTAGTTGGGACAGCTTGGGCATATCTAGTGAAATGGTCGGTTACCACCAGAACATTCCCTTGTCCACTCAGGTCAGGCTCCAGACAGAGGAAATCAATGCATACCAGATCCAAGGGTCCCTGACTTTGTAGGTGGCCCATTGGGGCAGCTTGATGAGGCAGGGTCTTCCTTTGTATGCAACGTGCACAAGAGTGACAGTATTCCTCCACTTCACCCCGCATACAGGGCCAATAGAACCTGTTCCTTATGAGTTGGAAAGTCCTCTCAGAGCCTAGATGACGATGATCGTCATGCAAAGCAATCAATACTGCCTTTCTGTGTTTCTCAGGCAGGAACAACTGCCATTTATCCTCTAGATCGTCAGAGGGGCCCCTTCGGTAGACTACCCCTTGAGGTATCTGCAACCAATCCCATTCCCTTCTTAACAGGCGAGCCTCTCTTGAAGAGTCCTTTAAGAGCACATCTGGGTTCTGATTCTCCAATGCCTCAATACCAACTTTCCTAGGGGATCTTCCAGTTGATCTCTTCTCAGATCTCCCTTCGATAGTTTTGGTAGGTTTTCTTCCCCAATCTGAGTTACATTACAGTAGTACTTAGGCACTCCGACGACCGAGACTCCAATGTCTTCAGCTCTGGATCCGCCATTTGCCTGGAGCTCCGCTCCCTGGTATAGGGCTCACACTCCCTCTGGGGCCAGCTGAGTCCATTCTTCGGCAGAACCCCCCGGGGTATGAGATCTCCTGGACAGGGCATCCGCATTTCTATTTCCAGCCCCAGGCCTATATTTTAAACTGAAGGTAAATCCCGAAAGGGCTGCCAGCCAACTGTGGCATCTAATTTGGCGGTGGTCAGAAGGTAGGTGAGAGGGTTATTGTCTGTCTTGACCACAAACTCAGCCCCATATAAGTAGTCTTTTAGTTTATCCACCACAGCCCATTTTAAGGCCAGGAATTCCAGCTTGTGGGTGGGGTATTTTTTTTTCCACCGGGCCCAGGCTTCTGCTCACATAAGCAACAGGTCTTAATTGGCCATCATGCTCTTCATACAGCACCCCTCCCAGACCATCACGACTGGCATCCACATGTAACTCATAGGGTTTCCTGGTGTCTGCATAGGCCAAGACGGGGGCAGTGGTCAGGCTTAGGGATGAGCTTAGAGTTCGAGTCGAACTCATGTTCGACTCGAACATTGCCTGTTCGCCGAACAGCGAACAAATTGGGGTGTTCGCGGCAAATTCGAAAAATCTATGGGAGAAATCTAAAGTGCTAATTATAAAGGCTTATATGCAAGTTATTGTCCTAAAAAGTGTTTGGGGACCGGGGTCCTGCCCCAGGGGACATGTATCAATGCAAAAAGAAGTTTTAAAAACGGCCGTTTTTTCGGGAGCAGGGATTTTAATAATGCTTAAAAATGAAAAAATAAAAGTGAAATATTCCTTTAAATTTCGTACCTGGGGGGTGTGTGTATGATATGCATGTAAAGTGGCGCATGTTTCCCGTGCTTAAAACTGTCCCTGCAAAAAATGTCATTTTTGAAAGAAAAAAAGTCATTTAAAACTGATTTGCGGCTATTAATGAATTGTCGGCTCCCGGCAGTGCATTCAAAAGTCATTGATAAAAAAAAAAAGCGTGGGGGTTCCCCAGAATTCAATTACCAGGCCCTTCAGATCTGGCATGGATTTTAAGGGGAACTCCACCCCAAATTTAAAAAAAAAATTGCGTGGAGTCCCCCTAAAAATCCATACCAGACCCCTTATCCGAGCACGCAACCTGGCCGGCCGCAGGGGAAAGGGGACGAGAGAGCGGCCCCCCCTCCCTCCTGAACCGTACCAAGCCACATGCCCTCAACATGGGGAGGATGTCCCCATGTTGATGGGGACAAGGGCCTCATCCCCACAGCCCTTGCCCGGTGGTTGTGGGGGTCTGCGGGCGGGGGGCTTATCGGAATCTGGAAGACCCCTTTAACAAAGGGGACCCCCAGATCCCGGCCCCCCCCAATGTGAATTGGTAAGGGGTACATTGTACCCCTACCATTTCACGAAGAAAGCGTAAAAAAATGTTTAAAAAAAAAAAAAAAAAAAACACACACAAACACCTTGAAAAAGTCATTAAAAAAAAAAAAAAAAAAACATTCCAGCGGTGAAATCCAGTGTCCCGCGGCGATCCCGATGTCCAGCGCTGTCCTTCATTGGTTGTGCCTGAGCGGACCTGATGGGGAACTCCCTCTCAGTATTTTAAATGTATAGACCCGCCCCTTCTAAAGTTCCCCATCAGGTCCGCTAAGCGGACCAGTTGCGGAACATGTATTACCAAAGTGAGAGCAGTTCCCCATCAGGTCCGCCCCCTCGGTATGTCGGACCCGCCTACGTCATTGTCTTGAGCGGGGAACTTCCTTCACTGTGTAATTTAAAATTTACATAGTGAAGGAAGTTCCCCGCTCAAGCCAATGACGTAGGCGGGTCTGACATACCGAGGGGGCGGACCTGATGGGGAACTGCTCTCACTTTGGTAATACATGTTCCGCATCTGGTCCGCTTAGCGGACCTGATGGGGAACTTTAGAAGGGGCGGGTCTATACATTTAAAATACTGAGAGGGAGTTCCCCATCAGGTCCGCTCAGGCACAACCAATGAAGGACAGCGCTGGACATCGGGATCGCCGCGGGACACTGGATTTCACCGCTGGAATGTTTTTTTTTTTTTAAATAAAGGACTTTCAAGGTGTTTGTGTGTTTTTTTTAAACATTTTTTTACGCTTTCTTCGTGAAATGGTAGGGGTACAATGTACCCCTTACCAATTCACATAGGGGGGCCGGGATCTGGGGGTCCCCTTTGTTAAAGGGGTCTTCCAGATTCCGATAAGCCCCCCGCCCGCAGACCCCCACAACCACCGGGCAAGGGTTGAGGGCATGTGGCCTGGTACGGTTCAGGAGGGAGGGGGGGCCGCTCTCTCGTCCCCCCTTTTCCCCTGCGGCCGGCCAGGTTGCGTGCTCGGATAAGGGGTCTGGTATGGATTTTTAGGGGGACTCCACGCCATTTTTTTTTACATTTGGGGTGGAGTTCCCCTTAAAATCCATGCCAGATCTGAAGGGCCTGGTAATTGAATTCTGGGGAACCCCCACGCTTTTTTTTTTTATCAATGACTTTTGAATGCATTGCCGGGAGCCGACAATTCATTAATAGCCGCGAGTCAGTTTTAAATGAATTTTTCTTTCAAAAATGACATTTTTTGCAGGGACAGTTCTAAGCACGGGAAACATGCGCCACTTCACATGCATATCATACACACCCTAGGTACGAAATTTAAAGGAATATTTCACTTTTATTTTTTCATTTTAAGCATTATTTAAATCACTGCTCCCGAAAAAACGGCCGTTTTTAAAACTTATTTTTGCATTGATACATGTCCCCTGGGGCAGGACCCAGGTCCCCAAACACTTTTTTTTTTTAGGACAATAACTTGCATATTAGCCTTTATAATTAACACTTTAGATTTCGAACGTTCGAGTCCATTGTATTTAATAGGGTTCTAAAGTTTACACGAACACTTTGTCTGTTCGCAGGTTCTGGTGCGAACCGAACAGGGGGGTGTTCGGCTCATCCCTGGTCAGGCTTTCCTTCAACCTGGTAAAAGCTTCTTCACATTCGATGGTCCACTGGTCTTCTATAGACTCCCCTGGTCTCCTAGGCCCGAAGTCCTCTTCTTCCCCTTCAGTAGCTCATTCAAAGGCCTGGCAATCTTGGTAAAACCTTCTGTAGTAGGAGCAGAACCCCAAAAACGACCGAAGTTCAGTCACGGTAGTAGGCCTGGGCCAAGAGGTGATAGCCTCTAACTTTTCTGGATCTGTGGATACTCCTTCCGCGGATACGATATGGCCCAGGTAATGCACTGAAGACCGGTAAAATTGACACTTCTCCAGGGAAAGCTTGAGGCCTTCATCATGGAGCCTCCTCAAGACCTTCTCCAATCTTTCCTCATGTTCTTCCAGGGTTTTTCCGAACACAATGTCATCCAAATATACCAATACTTCAATGAGATTCATGTCTCCTACTGTCTTCTCCATAAGTCGCTGAAAGGTGGCTGGTAGGGTTGAGCGGACCCGAACTGTAAAGTTCGGGTCCGTACCGAACTTTCCCTTATCGTCTTTCAGGACAGCCACCATTGAGAGATAGGCTCCTCCCCTTCCTCAGGAAACACTGCGCCAGCCCATAAATTCTTACTTCCCCTACTGGACCTCAGTTATTAGTGTTTCCTCCGGCGGTGAGACACTGTGCAAGGAACCAGGCTGATCAGTCAGGGCATTGAAGCCAAGCAATTACCCAGAAAGGAAGCAGGGGCTTCCAGGGTACAAAAAGTGCGGTACATACCCGCCATCTGAGCCACCTCATCCTCGCCGAGCACGGTAGCAGGCTGTGGGGGACCCCTATCGCGTCCACAGGGCCGCTGCAGAGGGGACATCTTAGCCTCCCTGTACAAGCGTACAGACCGCAAATTTTTTTTGAACCAAGGCGGGCCGGACGGCGGGTGACGTCATTTCCGACGGTGGGCGGATGTTCCCTTCTGACCCGCGACTTCCGGTTCTGGGTCGCGGTGGTGATAGGGGGCCGGGCGCAGGCTGCAGGAGTCAGGAACGCGCACAGGCAGCGTGGAGACTCCGTAGCAAGCAACCACCTGCAACAAGTCAGACGATCCCCAGACGACAGACGCTACCTCCAGCCTTCCTAAGGTAAGAGCACCCTGGGGAGGGTCCACTCCATCTGGGATTGCCCCTCCATGTATGGTTCTGTTCATGGGGGGGAAAAGACCCTCTGGGTGGTCAGAGGGGGGAGGCCCTAGCCCCTGCATATTGAAAAGAGGGCTAGCGCACTCCCTGGGTTGTAACCATCCTTCTAATATGTTATTTTTCTGCATTTTTGCACTGTATTTCAGAAAGCTGTAGAGAAGTCGTCAAAGTCAACGCATAGCTCTAGAAAGAAGTGTGCCTCCTGTAGGGACACTTTAGCAGAATCATGGACTAAGGTTCTATGTAAAGACTGCATAGATACCCTGGTCAGGGAGAGGGAGTCTGAACAGGAATCTGGATTAGCAGCCTCAGTTAAAGAGCTCTCATCCACCTTCTCATCTTTTAAATCACTGTTTGAAAAATTTCAACTCCCTGCTTATCCAGCTCAGGTTACAACCCCGCCACAGGCTCAGCCCTATGCACCTGCCAGACCTGCTGCTGCAGTTACGGCAGAGGAAATCCCAGGCCCTTCGGAGATGGAGCATGCGCAAGCAGACAGCGCCACTTCTGATTCCCAGGATGGATCTAAAGGGGGGGGGGGGACCGGGACGGGGAGTCCAGGAAGTCCTCCAGGTATAAATTGTCCCTGGATAAGGTAGAGGACCTCTTGGGTCGCAATTTATACAACTCTCAATATCCAGGAGGATAAAAAGGCCCTAACACTCCATGACCAAATGTACAGGGGTTTAGGGGGAACAAAAGAAAAAAGGTGTTCCCAGTACATGAAGTACTGGTTGAAACCGTCAAGAAGGAATGGCAAGATCCTAAAAGGAAACCCTTTTTCTCTAGATCCCTGAAGAGAAGGTTCCCTTTCTCAGAGGACCCCGCGTCTGTTTGGAATAAGACTCCTAAACTAGACTCTGCCTTCTCCCAGGTCTCTAGACACACAGACCTAGCGTTTGAAGACATGGGAGCTCTGTCTGACGTAATGGATAGAAGAGTAGACTCCCTCCTAAAAAAGACGTGGGATTCTACTATTGGCAATTTAAAACCAGACATGGCTGTCACTGTTGTAGCCCGCAACTTGGAACACTGGCTGACGAAGATCCAGGAACATATTGAGGCAGGGACGCCCAAGGAAACTATCCTATCCTCATTCCCTACGATTTTGCGAGGTATCGCATACATAGCAGACGCCTCAGCAGAGTCAGTGCGAATGTCAGCCAGATCAGCAGCCCTGGCCATTTCGGCCAGACGAGCCCTTTGGCTTAAGACTTGGCCTGGTGACAGCGCCTCCAAAGCCAAACTATGTGGTATACCCTTTACAGGAGACCTACTCTTCGGGCCGGGCTTAGAGACAATACTGGACCGCACTGCCGACAGGAAAAAGTATTTGAACAGCCCAGCAAAAAACATGACCCTCCAGACAGGGTGGGAGGAAGACTGGGGGCCTTCCTCCCCCAATGGGAGGCAATTTCCCCCAACCTATTTATTCTGGGGATTATCTCCTGGAGTTTACAAGACCTCCCCCACAAAGGTTTCTTGTCACACAGCTGCCCAAGTGCAGGGCAAAGGCCGATACTCTGTTGGAGTCTGAGAGACCTAGAGTCTCAAAATGTAATTTGCAGAGTACTAGTAGGGGGAAGAGGAGAGGGGATTCCATTCACACATTTTCGTGGTCAGAAAACCCTCAGGCAAATGCAGATTAATTCTGAATTTAAAGCCCCTAAACAGGTCAGTCACGTACAAGAAATTCCATATGGAGTCAATTTTCACGGTCAGGGCCCAGCTACCTCACAACTGCTTCATGGTCTCGTTGGATCTCAGAGATGCGTATTTGCATGTCTCTATCGCGGAATCCTCTCAGAGGTTTCTACGACTAGCAGTAAACTTGGAGGGAAGGCTAGTACATCTACAGTTTCAGGCTCTGCCCTTCGGGCTATCCTCCTCGCCCTGCATTTTCACCAAGGTCCTAGCAGAAGCCATGGCCTTTCTGCGACTCCAAGGAGTGTCGGTAATAGCGTACCTGGACGACCTGCTCCTATTTGCATCGTCTCCAGAACAACTAACCAAGGATCTCGAGCTAACAAAAAAGACCTTGGTAGGCCTGGGATGGTTACTGAACTTGGAGAAGTCAAGTCTCATACCCTCAAAACAAATACCAAAAAATTCCGCGCTGCCTAGTTATATAGCAGCTCACACAACCAGTTGAAAATGGTGGAAAACAAACAAAACAAAAAAGTGTAGCGCTAAACTAGATAAGGACTGCACTCGGATAGAGTGCAGTATGTGACAATAATGTGTGACCATAGTACGTGATCAAAACAATGTAACATCTAACAAACAGATTAAAAAAAAATTACAAATAGTCCACAGTGATGTAAATTGTGTGACTTGAAGGTCACCAAAAAGAATTAAGTTCATAGATGAAAATAAAAATAAATCTTGGTGAGAAATAATAAACAACAATCAAGGTGTTGGTGCTCCCAAATGAACTTCACATGAAACAAGTGCACTTAAAGTGACCACCACCAATCGGTTGTAGAGAAACCTTACCAGAGAGAACGGACCCCAAAAACATACGTTCAGAGGGTCAATCAGGCATAGGTAAGCCGCTATGGACAGCGAATCTCCAGAAGCAATTCAAACAGGAACCTCAATCCAAAAAAGATGGGAAGAAGTGTCTCTCGTATCCGGATGGCGATGAGCCTTGCGGATAGTGCCCGATTAGAGCCAGATGGTGTTTCCTTATATTTTTGCAATTCATCTGGTAAGAAAAAGGCACATAGTGTGATACTGTGTAAAAAGGGTGTTTAATGTAGGTAGGGACACTTACATTTAGAAGAGTAACAGCGCTTTATCAAATGATCAGTTGGCAACAGTGGGGTCTCCCGACGCGTTTCGCATCCAAATGCATCGTCTGGGGTGATCCCCCACTGCTGCCCTCCATAAATTTATAGATATTGTGACCCCTTGTTTGGGAGGCCATCCTCTGGGCGTCCATGTGTTCATGAATCACTTCCTGGTTAACCAAGATGGAGTTCCAGTGTGTGTTCCAAGCCTCCACCTGGATCACACTCCCCCTAATAGAGTAGTGCAAAAATTGAAGGTGTACCAACATGTCTGTCTTGCTTGTGTGTCAAGCCTCCCTCTGGTCTAACTTAGTGGGCTGGGCTATCTGTTGGACTTTTATATATAAATTTAATTGTAAACGTGGTATTGTGCCTTGCCTTTAAATGTGCTGTATAATAATCCTGTTATAAAACAGGCATTAGGGTGACAAGTCCAAATTACTTTAAATGTATGAAACTCCGCCGAAACACGAGTCCGGCGGAGTCTTAGACTTCCGGCTTGTATGTCGGGTCTCGTTTTGATATGTACCAAGCCTCACTATGGGACTCCGGAGGCCATGTGACTCTGCTTGTGTGCCGCACCTCGATCTGATATCCGGCCACGCACCAAGCCTCACTCTAGTGTGATGATGTCGCACGTCCACTGTTATTGGGACGCGCGACGCAACGTTACATACGTCACCATGAGGAGACACCATTGAAAGGAAATTGGCTGGCGACGTGAATGCGGTCATGTGACACCTCGCCAGCCTCTGTAAGGACCAATCTGGATTAGACATCAGAGATGTAACAATGCATTATGTGTTGGAACGCAGTATGAGATGCGCTCCAACTCATTGCAGCTAGTACAGGGACCACGGGGTCAATCCATAAAACGATCTAAAAAAACTAGCATTATGTAAGACGTTCCATCATGAAATAATACATTTATAAATGTATATGTTTAATATAAAGGGAAACTATGTGATAAAACAGTAGGTCACGAATGTAAATAAAATTAAATTGATTAAATGGAACTGGGACACACATCATTATGATAATTACCAGTATATGGGATAAATTTCACATCTCTACAGAAATGAAATAAGACCCCTGTGTCCCTGAATGGACCATATTGGTGTGCAGGAAGTAATTCACATGGAATGTAATAATGTGGGGAAAAAAACCCCCATATATACAATTATGGGTGTTTAAACTCACCCATTGAATAGACTCCCACAAAATGCATAAAACAACATCATATATGAATAAAAATGCTATATATATATATATATATATATATATATATATATATATATATAAATGGCCTACTGAAATATGTAATTAAAAATTAATACATAGATAACAAACATGAATAAAATACTAATAAAACCATGAGTGTATTACAACAGGTTAAAATTGTTCAAGAAGGAGAAAACTGAAATGGGCCCGTGTCAAACTAGGATTTATTGATGAATGAATTAATGTCCCACTCAACATTTAAACCGGAAGGCGTGTGCGACTGTAATTCATAGATCCAATAAGTTTTGAGTTGTGACACACCCCTGGTTTTAGGACTACCCCTCCAGGGGGGAACAAATTGATCTATAACCAGGAATTGTGTACCAGCAGGGTTTCTGTTGTGATGTGCCCTGTAGTGCCTAGGTACCGTGTGCTGTGTGTCACCACTAAGGATAAGAGCTACATGCTCCCCAACACGCACAGAAAAGGATCGTATAGTGCGGCCCACATATTGTTTGCCACATGGACAAGTTATAAGATAAACCACGTATTTAGTGGCACATGTGCAAAAACGCTTGATAGGATAGGTCGCACCGGAGGATTAATGATATTGGGTGCGATTTTGCTCTGAAGTGTGGGAAGACCTCTGAACACCACTTTTGCTTGCTCCGGTAAGACGCTGTGTAGGACTCTGTCATTTTTCAACACTCCCCAGTGTTTCGCTATAATGGCTCTGACTTGCTTATGTTGGGTGGAGAAGGATGTACACATTGCCCACTTAAAGTTGGCACCTTGTTCTCTTTGACCTCTAAAAGGGAGCCTCTATCAATCAAAAGGGTCCTTTCAAGGTCCCGTTCAACATCTCTAGGGTTATAACCCTTCTCGATAAATCTATGTTTGAGAACATCAGCCTGTGCTTTAAATGACTCCGTGGTGGTACAATTTCTACGAAGTCTTAGAAACTGGCTACGTGGGACTGAATTTAGCCACGAGCGATGGTGACAGCTGTCAATGGGGATAAACCCGTTTCGATCAGTCTTTTTGAAAAAAAAGTTTGAAATTGAAAACTTTGATCTATGATGCTGATCTCCAAGTCCAAAAATTGTATATTTTCTTTGCTGGCTGTATGTGTAAGGGATATCCCTCTATCATTACAGTTGAGACGGCCCATGAAGGTCTCCAATGACGCCATGTCACCATCCCAGAGGAGGAGGATGTCGTTATATATATATATATATATATATATCTTACCCATAACACCAGTGACGGGGTATCATGGGTATAGACGACATCCTCCTCCCACTTAGCCATAAAAAGATTGGCGAGGATGGGGGCAAATTTTGCCCCCATAGCCACGCCGCACTCATGGTTTTATTCATGTTTGTTATCTATGTATTCATTTTTAATTACATATTTCAGTAGGCCATTTATATATAGCATTTTTATTCATATATGATGTTATTTTATGCATTTTGTGGGAGTCTATTCAATGGGTGAGTTTAAACACCCATAATTATATATATATGGGGGGTTTTTTCCCCACATTATTACATTCCATGTGAATTACTTCCTGCACACCAATATGGTCCATTCAGGGACACAGGGGTCTTATTTCATTTCTGTAGAGATGTGAAATTTATCCCATATACTGGTAATTATCATATAATGTGTGTCCCAGTTCCATTTAATCAATTTAATTTTATTTACATTCGTGACCTACTGTTTTATCACATAGTTTCCCTTTATATTAAACATATACATTTATAAATGTATTATTTCATGATGGAACGTCTTACATAATGCTAGTTTTTTTAGATCGTTTTATGGATTGACCCCGTGGTCCCTGTACTAGCTGCAATGAGTTGGAGCGCATCTCATACTGCGTTCCAACACATAATGCATTGTTACATCTCTGATGTCTAATCCAGATTGGTCCTTACAGAGGCTGGCGAGGTGTCACATGACCGCATTCACGTCGCCAGCCAATTTCCTTTCAATGGTGTCTCCTCATGGTGACGTATGTAACGTTGCGTCACACGTCCCAATAACAGTGGACGTGCGACATCATCACACTAGAGTGAGGCTTGGTGCGCGCCCGGATATCAGATCGAGGTGCGGCACACAAGCAGAGTCACATGGCCTCCGGAGTCCCATAGTGAGGCTTGGTACATATCAAAACGAGGCCCGACATACAAGCCGGAAGTCTAAGACTCCGCCGGACTCGTGTTTCGGCGGAGTTTCATACATTTAAAGTAATTTGGACTTGTCACCCTAATGCCTGTTTTATAACAGGATTATTATACAGCACATTTAAAGGCAAGGCACAATACCACGTTTACAATTAAATTTATATATAAAAGTCCAACAGATAGCCCAGCCCACTAAGTTAGACCAGAGGGAGGCTTGACACACAAGCAAGACAGACATGTTGGTACACCTTCAATTTTTGCACTACTCTATTAGGGGGAGTGTGATCCAGGTGGAGGCTTGGAACACACACTGGAACTCCATCTTGGTTAACCAGGAAGTGATTCATGAACACATGGACGCCCAGAGGATGGCCTCCCAAACAAGGGGTCACAATATCTATAAATTTATGGAGGGCAGCAGTGGGGGATCACCCCAGACGATGCATTTGGATGCGAAACGTGTCGGGAGACCCCACTGTTGCCAACTGATCATTTGATAAAGCGCTGTTACACTCTTCTAAATGTAAGTGTTCCTACCTACATTAAACACCCTTTTTACACAGTATCACACTATGTGCCTTTTTCTTTCCTTATATTTTTGCAATTCATCTGGTAACACCATCTGGCTCTAATCGGGCACTATCCGCAAGTCTCATCGCCATCCGGATACGAGAGACACTTCTTCCCATCTTTTTTGGATTGAAGTTTGAGGTTCCTGTTTGAATTGCTTCTGGAGATTCGCTGTCCATAGCGGCTTACCTATGCCTGATTGACCCTCTGAACGTATGTTTTTGGGGTCCACTCTCTCTGGTAAGCCTTCTCTACAACCGATTGGTGGTGGTCACTTTAAGTGCACTTGTTTCATGTGAAGTTCATTTGGGAGCACCAACACCTTGATTGTTATTTATTATTTCTCACCAAGATTTATTTTTATTTTCATCTATGAACCTAATTCTTTTTGGTGACCTTCAAGTCACACAATTTACATCACTGTGGACTATTTGTAATTTTTTTTATCTGTTTGTTAGATGTTACATTGTTTGTTTTGATCACGTACTATGGTCACACATTATTGTCACATACTGCACTCTATCCGAGTGCAGTCCTTATCTAGTTTAGCGCTACACTTTTTTGTTTTGTAAGTCTCATACCCTCACAGCGTATCATGTACCTAGACTACCTACTCGACTCAACTCTGTCGAAGGTCTTTCTCCCAGGGGAGAAAATACAAAAGCTGGACAGAGCTGTAGCCTCTCTCCAGTGCAATCAGCTGATCTCCATAAGATCCCTAATGTCCACGCTGGGACTACTGACATCTACCCTACCAGCCGTGCAGTGGGCAGGTCTACACTTCCATCCTCTAAAGGCCCTTGTCCTGAGGGTGTGGGACCACAGTCCAGAGGAACTAGACACCTTAATTCAGGTGCCACCCCAAGTAAAAAGATCTCTTTGGTGGTGGAGGAAGGTAGCAAACCTATCACAAGGACGTCTGTGGCTCATCCCAGTTTCTCGGGTGGTAACCACAGACGCCAGCGGCATGGGCTGGGGGGGCACATCTAGGTTCCCTTCTAGCACAGGGCACCTGGAAGGACATGGAAATAAAGCGCTTGTCCAACTGGAAGGAGCTGAAGGCAGTAGGACTAGCCCTCAGATGCTTCAAAAAGGAACTCCAGGGCCACCACATTCAGGTGAGATCGGACAACTCGTCCGCCATGGCTTATGTAAACAAGCAGGGCGACACGAGAAGTGGAGTCCTGTTGGCCCTAGCGACAGACATCCTGAACTGGGCCGAGACCAACTCTCTCTCGCTCTCGGCTGTTTTCCTGAGAGGAGAGAAGAATGTGGTAGCGGACTTCCTCAGCCGGAGGCAGCTGAGAGAGGGCGATTGGGTCCTCAATCAGGAGGTCTTCAATCTAGTAACCGAAAGGTGGGGACTTCCGGAGGTCGACCTCTTCGCGGCAAGGGGCAACGCAAAAACCCCCTGTTTTTTCTCCCTAAACGGAAGGGAGTGTGCACTGGGGGTAGACGCGCTGAACCAGAACTGGCAGTTCAAAATTTGCTATGCCTTTCCCCCTCCAGTATTGCTACCGGCAGTTCTAAGGAAGTTCCAATCGGAGAACACTTCCCTGATTCTGGTGGCACCATATTGGCCCAAGAGGGCATGGTTCTCAATCCTCAAGCAACTAGCTGTAGAACCTCCCCTGTTGCTACCTCCCCGAGAGGATCTTCTCTCTCAGGGCCCAGTCCTTTGTCCCCGGGTACACCAACTGGCGGCCTGGCTACTGAAGAAGGAATATTAAAGTCTAAGGGTTTCTCAGACAAGTTGATCGTCACCCTCCTCAATAGTAGGAAGAAGGAGATGCGTCAAATTTATAAGAAAGTCTGGCTCTGCTTCAACAAGTGGTGTTAAGGAAGCTCCCTTTCGGTACAGAGCCCCACAACAGTGTTGGAATTCCTACAGTGCGGGGCAGATAAAGGCTTATCCATAAGTACGCTGAAGAGCCAAGTCTCAGCACTCAGTGCTTATCTAGAAAAACCTCTGGCCACCAACCCGTGGATAATCAGATTCTTCAGGGCCCTATCAAGACAGAGACCTGTTACGGTTTCTTCTTTTCCTAAGTGGGATCTTTCCCTAGTCTTACAGACTTTAACGGGAACTCCCTTTGAACCTTTAGTTGAATGTTCTCTAAAGAATTTTACTTTAAAGACAGTATTTTTGGTAGCGGTAACTATCGCCAGGAGGGTCAGTGAGATTGAATCCCTATCAATTAGACCCCCATTTTGTGTTGTTTTTCCAGATTGAGTAGTTTTAAAGACTGATCCCGTCTTTTTACCCAAGGTGGCTTTGAGATTTCACAGAAGCTAGGGAGGTAGTTCTACCCTCCTTTTGCCCCAATCCTGTGGGAGAAGGGGAATTAAAATGTCATTCTTTAGACGTCAGGAGATGCATCCTGCACTATCAGGCCTCATGCCCACGGGCGTTTTTTCAGCCGCGTTTTTGAGCGTTTTTTACAGCTTAAAAAACGCCTGCCCATGTTAGTCTATAGCTTCATGCCCACCTAGGCGTTTTTGAGCTGTAAAGAGCATAGGCGTTTGTAAGCTGTAAAAAAACCCAGGGCCAGTGCGTTCCTCAGCGTCAGAATTAGGCAGAAAAAACCGCGAGCGTCAAAAAACGCACACTAACGCGCGGTCGCGTTTTTAGCTCGACGTTTTTTTTTTTTTTGAAAAAAAAATAAATAAAAATATTTACAATAACATGGACAGGCGTTTTTAAGCTGCAAAAAACGCAGCTGTAAAAACGCCAGTGGGCATGAGGCCTCATGAGCTGACAAAGGCATTTAGGAAGTCAGACTCACTGTTTATTTTGTTTTCTGGGGCTAGAAAAGGATACAAAGCGTCTAAACGCACTATTGCCAGATGGCTTAGAACAACCATAGAGCAGGCATATACTCTATCAGGGGAGGAGATCCCTACAGGGATAAAGGCACACTCCACCAGAGCTTTGGCAGCTTCCCAAGCAGAAAGAGCAACACCAGACCAGATATGCAGGGCCGCACGTTGGTCCAGCTACTCCACTTTTGTAAAGCACTACAGAGTGGACCTGGTGTCGGCAGGTGAGCAAGCCTTTGGACGAAAGGTTCTGCAAGCTGTAGTCCCACCCTAGTTGGTAAGTGCTCGTCTATCCTCTCAATGGTGGCTGTCCTGAAAGACGATAAGGGAACATTAGAGTTACACTTACCGGTAACGTCTTTTCCTGTAGTCTTTCAGGACAGCCCTAGTTACCCACCCTAAGAATTGGGGGGGTCTTACTAAAGACCGGAACGCAGCATGATAATGATATATAATAGTATGTTATTAATGTGTTCTTGTGTCTCCCCAGCTGGCCAGAGGTGATCTCGAAAAAAACTGAGGTCCGGCAGGGGAAGTAAGAATTTATGGGCTGGCGCAGTGTTTCCTGAGGAAGGGGAGGAGCCTATCTCTCAATGGTGGCTGTCCTGAAAGACTACAGGAAAAGATGTTACCGGTAAGCGCAACTTAAATTTTTGGGTTTTTGGGTCCCGGACCCGAACAATTGACTATGTTCGGGTGCGGTGTTCGGCAATATGCATGTAAAGTTGCGCTTGTTTCCCATGCTTAGAACTGTCCCCGCACAAAGTGTCATTTCTGAAGGAAAAAAAGTCATTAAAACTCACTCACGGCTATAATGAATTGTCGGGTCCTGGCAATCCATAGAAAAGTAATTGATAGAAAAAAAAAGGCATGGGGGTCCCCCCAAATTCAATTACCAGGCCCTTCAGGTCTGGTATGGATATTAAGGGAAACCCTGCCGCAAATTTTAAAAAAAATGTGTGGAGTTCCCCTAAAAATCCACACCAGACCCTTATCCGAGCACACAACCTGGCAGGCAGCAGGAAAAGAGGGGGGGGGGACGAGAGAGCCCCCCCCTCCTGAACCGTACCAGGCCACATGCCCTCCACATGGCGAGGATGTCCCCATGTTGATGGGGACAAGGGCCTCATCCCCACAACCCTTGCCCGGTGGTTGTGGGCTTATCGGAATCTGGAAGACCCCTTTAACAAAGGGGACCCCCAGATCCCACCCCCCCCCCATGTGAATTGGTAAGGGGTACATTGTACCCCTACCATTTCATGAAGAAAGTGTACTTTTTTTTTTTTTAAAACAGACACCTTGGAAAAGTCCTTTATTAAAAATTAAAAAAAAACATTCCAGCAATGAAATCCAGTGTCCCGCGGCGATCCCGATGTCCAGCGCTGTCCAAACGAGACGTCATTGGCTGAGCCTGAGGGGACCTGATGGGGAACTTCCTCCGCAGTGTATTAAATGACTAGAACCGCCCCTTCTAAATTTCCCCATTAGGTCCGCTCAGCCAATGACGTAGGTGTAAGGCTAAGCGGACCAGATGTGGAACATGAGAAGGGGTGGGTCTATTCATGTATTAATTTTGTGTATGTAGGGTGAATGGCGCTCCCAATGGAGGGTGTGTATAGATCAAGATTAGACATCTGTGTAGACCTGGGTATTACCAAACTGTTTGGTACCCAGAACAGTGCACAAAAACAAATAAATAAATACCAATGAGTGGGTCAGAAATGACCTCTCCGTGCTCCCAAGTTTGTGTAAGGTAATAAACTGGTGCTAGTGTATAAGTTTCTAAAATGCTAGGTGCATATGTGTATTTTTACCACCCGCTAAAAGAGTGAAAAAAAATTTTTAGGACAAAAAAAAATTTAAAAAATGGGGGGTAAAAACCTCCGTAGTGGGTTAAACCATACCAAAGAACTAAAAAAAGTATAAATCAATTTACAACAACAATAGTAATCTCGGGGTGGGACAATTAACCAAAACTGTCCACCATAACAGGTATGCAGGATCCTGATAATTAGTTCAGCATAATATAAATTTTCCCAAAAATGTCCAATCAGGAACAATGAAGATAGGTGACTTGTGTGATGTTCCTTGCATCTAATATAATCCAGGTGACACTTGTGCTCCCCCTTAAGATGTTCTACTCACCAAAAGATGGAACCCCTACAGGGGTACAGAGCGTGTGGGTGAGTGACTTCATGCCTTGGGGTGATGCCGTGGGTCTCTGCTGGTCCTGGTGTTCCTCTGCGTCCCTGGACTAGCCGCTCCAGCACACAACAATGCTCCTCAAGGGAAAAAAGAGGGCACGAGCCACCATAGCGTAATCCAGATTTATTTTTTAAAAAAAGGATAAACATCCATAAAAGCAACATCTACCAGGTAGATATATATTGAACAAAATTAAAAAGTAAAAAATAAAAAATGAGAATAGGACAGATCTCGGTCCGGATACTGCTCTCACTAAACCTTCACTGCTGCAAGTGAGAAGTTTAAAGTTCCCGCACTCGGTCCCTGCATCTGACAGAACAGCGGTGTGTATACGGCGTGCGTTCCACCGCTCAGAGCCAGGGAACCGGAAGTGACGTATCGGCGTGTAGACGTGAACGGACCAATCACCTGATGCGTTTCGTTATGTGACTTCTGAGGTGAATCAGTCCCCTCACGTTCCATGCCTAATATAGCGAGCGGCCGGCAGGTTCCTCCCATAGGTGGGGCTACAAAGCGTCACTTGAAAAACAAAAGAAAACAGGATATCCTGTAATTAGGCTAGAGATAACATCTCGTGCTGTGACGCTGCCCTCTGTGGTATTCTCTCCACTTCCATGTAGAGCCCTCTTGTGGCCAAATTGTAAAGTGTTCTCCGCGGGCCGCTGGCTATACTTATACTACCTTGTCAAAAATCTGTGATTATACATAAACAGGCATATTCTCCGTAATACATTTTGGTATAAGAGTGAAGGGATATGAACAATCATATAATTCCTTGGTGAGTAGAACATCTTAAGGGGGAGCACAAGTGTCACCTGGATTATATTAGATGCAAGGAACCTCACACAAGTCACCTATCTTCATTGTTCCTGATTGGACATTATTGGGAAAATTTATCTTATGCTGAACTAATTATCAGGATCCTGCATACCTGTTATGGTGGACAGTTTTGGTTAATTGTCCCACACCGGGATTACTATTGTTATTGTAAATTGATTTATACTTTTTTAGTTCTTTGGTATGGTTTAACATACACCCACTACGGAGGTTTTTACCCCCCATTTTTTCATTTTTTGTCCTAAAATTTTTTTTTACTCTTTTAGCGGGTGGTAAAAATACACATATGTACCTAGCATTTTAGAAACTTATACACTAGCACCAGTTTATTACCTTACACAAACTTGGGAGCACGGAGAGGTCATTTCTGACCCACTCATTGTTATTTATTTATTTGTTTTTGTGCACTGTATATTCTGGGTACCAAACAGTTTGGTAATACCCAGGTCTACACAGATTTCTTATCTTGATCTATACACACCGTCCATTGGGAGCGCCATTCACCCCACATTAGGGATGAGCTTCGTGTTCGAGTCGAACATACGTTCGACTCGAACATCGGCTGTTCGATCGTTCGACGAAGATCGAACGATTTGGGCCGTTCGCGCCTAATTCGAGTGACGCGAACGGCCCACAATGCACTACGCCATCGCAGTGTCATCCAGGCGCTGTGATTGGCCAAGCATGCACTGTGACCCCACATGCTTGGCCAATCACAGCGCCGGCAGCGAGGACAGCAATGATTGGCCACAAGCAGGATGCCTGTGGCCAATTATTGCTGAGGGGGTTTAGTACACGCCCCACACTATAAAAGGCCGCCAGCGCGGCGGCCTTGTGTAGTGTGTTCCGGAGCAGGGAAAGAGAAGCATAGGCAGGGACAGTGTCATTTTTTTTCCTTTACTAATCCTGGATTCCTTGTGTTTAGGGACAAATAAGGATAGGTAGGGAGAGTGTCAGTGTGCTATTCTGTGCTAAATCTTGTTTGTAGGGACAGAGAAGGACAGTGAGTGAAACTGACAGTGTGCTATTCTGTTCTAAACCAATCTTGCTGAACCATATTTGAAATCCTTGAGTTTAGGGACAGAGAGGTACAGTGAGGGAAAGTGTCAGTGTGCTATTCTGTTCTAAACCAATCTTGCTGAACCATATTTGAAATCCTTGAGTTTAGGGACAGAGAAGCACACTCGTGGAAACTATCAGTGTGCTATTCTGTTCTAAACCAATCTTGCTGAACCATATTTGAAATCCTTGAGTTTAGGGACAGAGAGGTACAGTGAGGGAAAGTGTCAGTGTGCTATTCTGTTCTAAACCAATCTTGCTGAACCATATTTGAAATCCTTGAGTTTAGGGACAGAGAGGTACAGTGAGGGAAAGTGTCAGTGTGCTATTCTGTTCTAAACCAATCTTGCTGAACCATATTTGAAATCCTTGAGTTTAGGGACAGAGAAGGACACTCGTGGAAACTATCAGTGTGCTATTCTGTGCTAAATCTTGTTTGTAGGGACAGAGAAGGACAGTGAGTGAAACTGACAGTGTGCTATTCTGTTCTAAACCAATCTTGCTGAACCATATTTGAAATCCTTGAGTTTAGGGACAGAGAGGTACAGTGAGGGAAAGTGTCAGTGTGCTATTCTGTTCTAAACCAATCTTGCTGAACCATATTTGAAATCCTTGAGTTTAGGGACAGAGAAGGACACTCGTGGAAACTATCAGTGTGCTATTCTGTGCTAAATCTTGTTTGTAGGGACAGAGAAGGACAGTGAGTGAAACTGACAGTGTGCTATTCTGTTCTAAACCAATCTTGCTGAACCATATTTGAAATCCTTGAGTTTAGGGACAGAGAGGTACAGTGAGGTAAAGTGTCAGTGTGCTATTGTGTTCTAAACCAATCTTGCTGAACCATATTTGAAATCCTTGAGTTTAGGGACAGAGAAGCACACTCGTGGAAACTATCAGTGTGCTATTCTGTTCTAAACCAATCTTGCTGAACCATATTTGAATATCCTTGAGTTTAGGGACAGAGAGGTACAGTGAGGGAAAGTGTCAGTGTGCTATTCTGTTCTAAACCAATCTTGCTGAACCATATTTGAAATCCTTGAGTTTAGGGACAGAGAGGTACAGTGAGGGAAAGTGTCAGTGTGCTATTCTGTTCTAAACCAATCTTGCTGAACCATATTTGAAATCCTTGAGTTTAGGGACAGAGAAGGACACTCGTGGAAACTATCAGTGTGCTATTCTGTGCTAAATCTTGTTTGTAGGGACAGAGAAGGACAGTGAGTGAAACTGACAGTGTGCTATTCTGTTCTAAACCAATCTTGCTGAACCATATTTGAAATCCTTGAGTTTAGGGACAGAGAGGTACAGTGAGGGAAAGTGTCAGTGTGCTATTCTGTTCTAAACCAATCTTGCTGAACCATATTTGAAATCCTTGAGTTTAGGGACAGAGAAGGACACTCGTGGAAACTATTGGTGTGCTATTCTGTGCTAAATCTTGTTTGTAGGGACAGAGAAGGACAGTGAGTGAAACTGACAGTGTGCTATTCTGTTCTAAACCAATTTTGCTGAACCATATTTGAAATCCTTGAGTTTAGGGACAGAGAGGTACAGTGAGGGAAAGTGTCAGTGTGCTATTCTGTTCTAAACCAATCTTGCTGAACCATATTTGAAATCCTTGAGTTTAGGGACAGAGAAAGACACTCGTGGAAACTATCAGTGTGCTATTCTGTGCTAAATCTTGTTTGTAGGGACAGAGAAGGACAGTGAAGGAAACTGTCAGTGTGCTATTCTGTGCTAAACCAATCTTGCTGAAGCATATTGCAAATCCTTGTGTTTAGGGACAGAGAAGGATAGGCAGGGGACAGTGTCAGTGTCATTGTTGCTAAGCCTCCTGCACAGTATACACCTGAAGGTAGCCCTTATTGCTGTTTTTCCCATCTCCCTGCAGGCCATCCATTAAAATGTCTGGAAGGCAAACAAGGAGAGGCAGACAGTCAGGAGGCAAAAAAAGAGGGCAAGCAGGCTCTGTGTCTGGGGGCAACAGTGCTGGTCGTGGACGTGGTGCATTCATCAGCACATGGCAATGGGACACGCTTGTCCTTCTTTTCGGCAGCTGGACATGTTGAGCCACATCATGCCGAAGACTTGGTAGAGTGGATGACCAAGCCCACCTCATCCTCCTCATCCTCTCTCACCCAGGCTCAGGGTACTGGCAAAGCAGCTGCCAAAGCGTCCTCTTCTCTGGTATCATTATCTTCATTAGTCAATCCTTCCCTAGACCCACCATGTCCTCCTCCTGAGGAGTCCCCCGAACTGTTTGAGCACAGTGTTGGGTACATGCTCCAGGAGGATGCCCAGCGTTTCGAAGGATCTGATGATGATACCCAGATAGAGGAAGGCAGTAGAGTGAGAGCAGAGAGAGGGGATGCTCAAGAAGGACACCAATCTGGCAGTCATGCTCCAGCAGCTGCAGCATACTGCCAGATTGGCTCCAGTGATGAGGAGGGAGGGGATGATGAGGTCACTGACTCCACGTGGGTGCCTAATAGGAGAGAGGAGGAGGAGGAGGATGAGGAGGAGGCACATCTCCAACGAGGCAGGATGCCCTTGGGTGGCCAGCGTATGGGCAGCACACCAACGGAATCACACCGCAGAGCTCCGCCTGTGCAGGGCGCTGCCTCTGCCCGTCATTCAAAAAGTTCTTTGGTGTGGGCCTTTTTTGAGGCGAGTGCATCAGATCGCACAGCTGCTGTTTGCAACATATGTCTCAAGCGTATATCGCGTGGCCAAAACATCAGCCGCTTGGGCACCACATGCTTGATCAGACATATGTTGACCTGCCATGCAGCTCGTTGGCAAGCCTACCTTAAAGACCCACACCAAAGAACAAAGCTGACCTCTTCTTGCACCGCATCAGCTGGGATCTCCAACCCCACTATACCTTCAGTCCTCTCTGAAACCTGCTCTGAGAGGAATGAAGGTGTAGAATTAGGTGTGTCACAGCCAAGTACTTGCGGCCACTCTGCTAGCAGTACACCGACGTCCGATTCTAGCAGGCAAATTTCCCTGCCCCAGCTGCTGGACCGTCGAAAGAAGTTCACTCCCAGCCATCCACATGCCCAGCGGTTGAATGCTAGCTTGGCTAAATTGCTAGCGCTTCAACTGCTGCCTTTTCAGTTGGTAGACTCGGCCCCCTTCCGTGAGTTTGTGCAATGTGCGGTTCCTCAGTGGCAGGTTCCCAAACACCACTTTTTCTCACGGAAGGCGATTCCGGCTCTCTACAGGCATGTGGAAGGCAATGTCTTGGCCTCGCTGGACAGGGCAGTCAGCGGTAAGGTGCATATTACCGCTGACTCATGGTCCAGCAGGCATGGACAGGGACCTTACCTTTCTTTCACGGCCCATTGGGTCACTCTTTTGGCAGCTGGGAAGGATGCAGGACAAGGTGCAGTAGTGTTGGAGGTTGTTCCACCGCCACACCTCCAAAATGCTACTACTGGTTGTGACACACCTCTCTCCTCCACCCCCTCCTCTTCTTCTTCCTCCATGGCCTCTTCCTGTGGTTTGTCCTCGGAACCAGCGGTGCTCCGTAGGCGTTCAAGGGGCTACGCAAGTACGCAGGCAAAAAGATGCCATGCCGTGCTTGCGCTGGTGTGTTTGGGGGACAGGAGCCACACTGGGGCAGAGGTCCTGTCTGCTCTGCAGGGGCAGGCCGAGAGGTGGTTGACGCCACGCCAGCTTAAGCCAGGAATGGTGGTTTGCGACAATGGCACCAACCTCCTCTCCGCCCTCCGACAGGGACAACTGACCCATGTGCCCTGTATGGCTCACGTCCTTAACCTGGTGGTGCAGCGGTTCTTGGGCAGGTACCCGGGCTTACAGGATGTCCTGAGGCAGACCAGGAAAGTCTGTGTGCATTTCCGCAGATCTTATAATGCCAGTGCTCGCCTGGCTGAGCTGCAAAAGGAGTTGAACCTGCCCAAGAACCGCCTTATATGTGACATGCCCACCAGGTGGAACTCAACGTTGGCCATGCTGCAGCGGCTGCACATGCAGCAGAGGGCCATCAATGAGTACCTGTGAGACTACGGCACCAGGACAGGGTCAGGGGAGCTCGTTTTTTTTTCACCACGCCAGTGGGGCATGATCAGGGATGCATGCACTGTCCTGGAACCTTTTGAGGAGGCCACGAGGATGGTGAGCAGTGACAGTGCATGCATCAGTGACACGCATCCTTGCCTCTCAAGGCCCCCTTTACCCAGACAGTGTTCCTTCTGTCCCACCCATCGCACAGGAAGAGGAGGAGGAGGAGGAGGAGGAGGAGGAGGATTGTGTCAGCATGGAGGTGGAGCCTGGCACTCAGCATCATCAGCAGCAGTCTTTTAGGGATGATTTACAGTCCCAAGAAACCAGTGGACTTGTACGTGGCTGGGAGGAGGTGGCTGCGGATCATGTCGTCCTTAGTGACCCAGAGGACTCCGGACTGAATGCCTCAGCTAACCTACGCTGCATGGCCTCCCTGATCCTGCAAAGTCTGCGGAAGGATCCTCGTATTCTTCGGATCAAGGAGAGGGACCATTACTGGCTGGCCCCTTCCCTTGATCCACGGTACAAGGGTAAGGTTGTGGACCTTATGTTACCGTCGCAGAGGGAGCAGAGGATGAGACAACTCCGGGAGGCCTTGCAGAAAGGTCTGTGCAACGCGTTCCCAGAGACTGGGAGGTTACAAACTCCTGGTCCTGGACAACGAGTTGCTGAGGCTTCGGGCAGTCAAAGAAGGAGCGGTGGGGAAGGTGGCCGTCTGACAGATGCGTTCAGACAATTCTTTAGTCCGCAGCCCCAAAGTATGATCGGTTCCAGCAACCATCGCCAGCGTCTGATATACATGGTGCAGGAATACCTAGGGGCAAGGTCAGACTTGGACACCTTCCCCACCGAAAATCCTCTGGCTTACTGGGTCTTGAGGATGGATCACTGGCCAGAGCTTGCACAGTATGCAATTGAGCTACTGGCCTGTTCTGCATCCAGCGTTCTTTCAGAACGCACATTCAGTGCTGCTGGAGGATTTGTCACGGATCACAGGGTGCGCCTGTCCACCGACTCGGTTGATCGACTGACTTTCATCAAGATGAACCAGTCTTGGATCACCACCAGCTACCACACACCTGATGCTGATATAACAGACTAATTGATTTTAAAATGTCACATCCCTTCAAGACTGATGCTGATGCTGAGTGCCTGTGCTGTTATGTTGACTGGCTATCCTCCTCCTCCTCAATGATACGATTAATGATGATAGCTTGGAAGATCATTTTGGTTTATGGGTGACGCCACCAGTGGCTAAGGTCCAATTTTTCAGCCCCTGTTTAACAGGGGCGTGTAATTACAATTTTTGATGCAATACTTTGCAACAGGCCTCATTGCTGTGCTCCAAGTACAGTATCTGTGAGGGGTTGCAGTGTTGTGCCACCAGTGCCTAAGGCCCAATTTTTCAGCCCCTGTTCAACAGGGGCATGCAATTATAATTATTGATCTAATAATTCACAGCAGGGCCCATTGCTGCGCCCACCAAGAGTAACTGTCAGGCCTTACAGTGTTGTGGCACCAGCACCACCATCACCACCACCACCACCACCAAAGGCCCAATTTTTCAGCCCCTGTTCAACAGGGGCATGCAATTATAATTATTGATCTAATAATTCACAGCAGGGCCCATTGCTGCGCCCACCAAGAGTAACTGTCAGGCCTTACAGTGTTGTGGCACCAGCACCACCATCACCACCACCACCACCACCACCACCAAAGGCCCAATTTTTCAGCCCCTGTTCAACAGGGGCATGCAATTATAATTATTGATCTAATATTTCACAGCAGGGCCCATTGCTGCGCCCACCAAGAGTAACTGTCAGGCCTTACAGTGTTGTGGCACCAGCACCACCATCAAAGGCCCAATTTTTACTACCACTGATCAACAATTATATGTTATTACAATTCCTAATATAATAGTTGACAGCAGGGCGTTCCAGCACCCACCAAGAGTAACTGTGAGTGCTTTCAGTGTTGTGCCAACACCAACACCTAAGGGGCCAATTTCTGCAGAGTATATACGGCAGGTCCCTACTTTCAAACATCCAACTTACAAACGACTACTACTTGCAAACGGAAGAAGACAACAGGAAGTGAGAGGAAATCTACCCCTTGGAAGGAAAATTCTCTCCTGTAAGAATTAATATGGGAGAAAGGTGTCTCCTCTCTACTGATGCTTTATCACCAATCCTTGTTTCAATAAAAACACCACATTTCAAAAACAGTTGTCATTGGGACGCAAAGTGAGGTGAAATGTTCTGAACAGGGGCACAGACAGCAAAAAAAATGTTACAGGGGTGATAACCCTTCCCTATGTTTTCCAAAAAGCTTAAAAAAAGGAATTTGGCATGGAGCTACACTTAAACAATGTAGCTGTTCAAAATTACAAACAGATTCTACATAAGAACAAACCTACAGTCCCTGTCTTGTATGCACCGCCTGTATACGGCTGTTCAGAGTATATAGGGCCTTTTTTATTTTGTGTGCGGGGTTCCCCTTAATATCCATACAAGACCCAAAGGGGCTGGTAATGGGCTAGGGTAGGGGGGGGGGGGGGGTTGATGGGGTAGCTATGCCATTTTTCTTAAAGATATTCATCCATATTACCGGGACCAGACATTACATTAAAGCCGCAAGCAGTTTTAAATGGCTTTTTTTCCTTTAGAAATGTTATTTTGTGCAGGGACAGTTCTAAACACGGGAAACACGTGGCACTTCACAGGCATACTTTAGACACCCCCCAGGTACAATATTTAAAGGAATATTTGACTTTTTTTTTTTCACTTTATGCATCATTAAAATGACTGCTCCCGGAAAACGTCAGTTTTTAAAACTTCTTTTTGCATTGATACATGTCCCCTGGTGCAGAACCCGGGTTCCCAAACTCTGTACAATAACATGGATAATAGTCGTTATAATTAGCACTTTAGAATCTGAACGTTCGCATCCATTGTATTTAATAGGGTTCTAATGTTCGTGCGAACTTTCGGTCCGTTCGCGGGTTCTGGTGCGAACCGAACCCGGGGGTGTTTGGCTCATCACTACCCCACATACACAAAATCATTTCTAGTCCCTGGGTACAGGGGCCAAACCGGGGGGGGGCAGCAGACCATTTGTTCTACTCCTAAGTAGTGTTGAGCGGACCCGAACTGTAAAGTTCGGGTCCGTACCGAATTTTGGCGTTTTCCCGACCCCGGACCCGGACCCGGATTTTGCGCTAAAGTCCGGGTTCGGGTTCGGATTCGGGAATTTAATGGCGCAGTTAGAAATGCTTCAGGGGCCAGCCAATCACCATTTGATTAGCTGGTGTGCCCTTAGAAGCCATCATAGCCATGCCTACTAGTGGCATGGCTGTGATTGGTCAGTGCAACATGTGACCCAGCATGTGACCAGCTTCTATATAAGCAAGAGGCACACAGCACAGATCGTCACTCTGCTTTTAGACAGTGTAGGGAAAGGATCCTGGCTGCTGTTGCTGTGAGGGAGAGAATTATATGATAGGAGTTAGTCCTGATTCTGCAATCTACTGATAGAAAAGATAGAGAAACAGTGTAGTGTAGTGTAGGGGCAGGATCCTGTTTGTGCTTTCAGGGAGAGAGATTTAGATAGGAGTCCAGATTGAGAGATATAATAGCTCAGCAATCTGCATAGGTTTATCTGTTTGTGTTGCAAGCTCAGTGCACCAGCACTGCATTACGTTGAGTGATACACCTATTCCATACTGTGGCTGTATTGTGCTCTTGCTAAAAGACCCATTTCGGGCAGAAAAAAAAAAAAAAAGGCACTTTATTGTGCTTTTGCTAAAAAGACCCATTTTTGGGCCCCCAAAAAAAAAAAAGGCACTTTATTGTGCTGTTGCAAAAAAAAAAAAAGGCACTTTGTTGTGCGCAAAAAAGACCTATTTTTGGGCAAAAAAAATATTTTGCAGTGTATATCTCTGGTTGTGTGAAATAACCAATTTCTATATATTTTTCTTGTACTATGCTATACTAAAAAAAAACTAAAAACTTTTTTTTGAATAGCATTCTCTGCAGCTGTGCGATTCAGCAGTTATATACTGTTGGGGTTGTTGTGCTCTTGCAAAAAACGCCATTTAGGGCCACAGAAAATATTTTGCAGTGTGAAATACACATCTGGAGGTGTGTGAAAAAACAACATTATTTTTAAAAAGCATTCTCTGGCCTCTGCAGCTGTGCGATTCAGCGGTTATATACTGTTGGGGTTGTTGTGCTCTTGCAAAAAACGCCATTTAGGGCCACAGAAAATATTTTGCAGTGTGAAATACACATCTGGAGGTGTGTGAAAAAAACAATTTCTATATATTGTACAGTGCTATACTAAAAAAAAAAACATTTTTTTTGAATAGCATTCTCTGCACTTCTATAGCTGTGCGATTCAGTGGTTAAATACTGTGGTTGTGTTGTGCTCTTCCAAAAAACGCCATTTAGGGCCACAGAAAATAAATTGCAGTGTGAAATACACATGTGGAGGTGTGTAAAATAAACAATTTCTATATATTGTACAGTGCTATACTAAAAAAAACAACATTTTTTTTGAATAGCATTCTCTGCACTTCTATAGCTGTGCGATTCAGTGGTTAAATACTGTGGTTGTGTTGTGCTCTTCCAAAAAACGCCATTTAGGGCCACAGAAAATAAATTGCAGTGTGAAATACACATGTGGAGGTGTGTAAAATAAACAATTTCTATATATTGTACAGTGCTATACTAAAAAAAACAACATTTTTTTTGAATAGCATTCTCTGCACTTCTATAGCTGTGCGATTCAGTGGTTAAATACTGTGGTTGTGTTGTGCTCTTCCAAAAAACGCCATTTAGGGCCACAGAAAATAAATTGCAGTGTGAAATACACATGTGGAGGTGTGTAAAATAAACAATTTCTATATATTGTACAGTGCTATACTAAAAAAAAACAACATTTTTTTTGAATAGCATTCTCTGCACTTCTATAGCTGTGCGATTCAGTGGTTAAATACTGTGGTTGTGTTGTGCTCTTCCAAAAAACGCCATTTAGGGCCACTGAAAATAAATTGCAGTGTGAAATACACATGTGGAGGTGTGTAAAATAAACAATTTCTATATATTGTACAGTGCTATACTAAAAAAAACAACATTTTTTTTGAATAGCATTCTCTGCACTTCTATAGCTGTGCGATTCAGTGGTTAAATACTGTGGTTGTGTTGTGCTCTTCCAAAAAACGCCATTTAGGGCCACAGAAAATAAATTGCAGTGTGAAATACACATGTGGAGGTGTGTAAAATAAACAATTTCTATATATTGTACAGTGCTATACTAAAAAAAACAACATTTTTTTTGAATAGCATTCTCTGCACTTCTATAGCTGTGCGATTCAGTGGTTAAATACTGTGGTTGTGTTGTGCTCTTCCAAAAAACGCCATTTAGGGCCACAGAAAATAAATTGCAGTGTGAAATACACATGTGGAGGTGTGTAAAATAAACAATTTCTATATATTGTACAGTGCTATACTAAAAAAAAACAACATTTTTTTTGAATAGCATTCTCTGCACTTCTATAGCTGTGCGATTCAGTGGTTAAATACTGTGGTTGTGTTGTGCTCTTCCAAAAAACGCCATTTAGGGCCACTGAAAATAAATTGCAGTGTGAAATACACATGTGGAGGTGTGTAAAATAAACAATTTCTATATATTGTACAGTGCTATACTAAAAAAAACAACATTTTTTTTGAATAGCATTCTCTGCACTTCTATAGCTGTGCGATTCAGTGGTTAAATACTGTGGTTGTGTTGTGCTCTTCCAAAAAACGCCATTTAGGGCCACAGAAAATATTTTGCAGTGTGAAATACACATCTGGAGGTGTGTGAAAAAACAACATTATTTTTAAAAAAGCATTCTCTGGCCTCTGCAGCTGTGCGATTCAGCGGTTATATACTGTTGGGGTTTTTGTGCTCTTGCAAAAAACGCCATTTAGGGCCACAGAAAATATTTTGCAGTGTGAAATACACATCTGGAGGTGTGTGAAAAAACAACATTATTTTTGAATAGCATTCTCTGGCCTCTGCAGCTGTGTGATTCAGCGGTTATATACTGTTGGGGTTGTTGTGCTCTTCCAAAAAACGCCATTTAGGGCCACAGCAAAAAAATTGCAGTGTGAAATACACATGTGGAGGTGTGTAAAATAAACAATTTCTATATATTGTACAGTGCTATACTAAAAAAAACAACATTTTTTTTGAATAGCATTCTCTGCACTTCTATAGCTGTGCGATTCAGTGGTTAAATACTGTGGTTGTGTTGTGCTCTTCCAAAAAACGCCATTTAGGGCCACAGAAAAAAAATTGCAGTGTGAAATACACACGTGGAGGTGTGTGAAATAAACAATTTCTATATATTCTTCTTGTACAGTGCTATACTAAAAAAAACAACCTTTTTTTTTGAATAGCATTTTCTGTAGCTGTGCGATTCAGCGGTTACGTGCTGTGGGTGTGTTGTGGTCTGGCAAAAAACGCCATTTAGGACCACAGAAAATATTTTGCAGTGTGAAATACACATGTGGAGGTGTGTAAAATAAACAATTTCTATATATTGTACAGTGCTATACTAAAAAAAACAACATTTTTTTGGAATAGCATTCTCTGCACTTCTATAGCTGTGCGATTCAGTGGTTAAATACTGTGGTTCTGTTGTGCTCTTCCAAAAAACGCCATTTAGGGCCACAGAAAATAAATTGCAGTGTGAAATACACATGTGGAGGTGTGTAAAATAAACAATTTCTATATATTGTACAGTGCTATACTAAAAAAAACAACATTTTTTTGGAATAGCATTCTCTGCACTTCTATAGCTGTGCGATTCAGTGGTTAAATACTGTGGTTGTGTTGTGCTCTTCCAAAAAACGCCATTTAGGGCCACAGAAAATATTTTGCAGTGTGAAATACACATCTGGAGGTGTGTGAAATAAACAATTTCTATATATTTTCCTTGTACTGTGCTATACTAAAAAAACAACCTTTTTTTTTTGAATAGCATTTTCTGTAGCTGTGCGATTCAGCGGTTACGTGCTGTGGGTGTGTTGTGGTCTGGCAAAAAACGCCATTTAGGGCCACAGAAAATATTTTGCAGTGTGAAATACACATCTGGAGGTGTGTGAAAAAACAACATTATTTTTGAATAGCATTCTCTGGCCTCTGCAGCTGTGCGATTCAGCGGTTATATACTGTTGGGGTTGTTGTGCTCTTCCAAAAAACGCCATTTAGGGCCACAGCAAAAAAATTGCAGTGTGAAATACACATGTGGAGGTGTGTAAAATAAACAATTTCTATATATTGTACAGTGCTATACTAAAAAAAACAACATTTTTTTTGAATAGCATTCTCTGCACTTCTATAGCTGTGCGATTCAGTGGTTAAATACTGTGGTTGTGTTGTGCTCTTCCAAAAAACGCCATTTAGGGCCACAGAAAAAAAATTGCAGTGTGAAATACACATGTGGAGGTGTGTGAAATAAACAATTTCTATATATTCTTCTTGTACAGTGCTATACTAAAAAAAACAACCTTTTTTTTTGAATAGCATTTTCTGTAGCTGTGCGATTCAGCGGTTACGTGCTGTGGGTGTGTTGTGGTCTGGCAAAAAACGCCATTTAGGGCCACAGAAAATATTTTGCAGTGTGAAATACACATGTGGAGGTGTGTAAAATAAACAATTTCTATATATTGTACAGTGCTATACTAAAAAAAACAACATTTTTTTGGAATAGCATTCTCTGCACTTCTATAGCTGTGCGATTCAGTGGTTAAATACTGTGGTTCTGTTGTGCTTTTCCAAAAAACGCCATTTAGGGCCACAGAAAATAAATTGCAGTGTGAAATACACATGTGGAGGTGTGTAAAATAAACAATTTCTATATATTGTACAGTGCTATACTAAAAAAAACAACATTTTTTTGGAATAGCATTCTCTGCACTTCTATAGCTGTGCGATTCAGTGGTTAAATACTGTGGTTGTGTTGTGCTCTTCCAAAAAACGCCATTTAGGGCCACTGAAAATAAATTGCAGTGTTAAATACACATGTGGAGGTGTGTAAAATAAACAATTTCTATATATTGTACAGTGCTATACTAAAAAAAAAAACATTTTTTTTGAATAGCATTCTCTGCACTTCTATAGCTGTGCGATTCAGTGGTTAAATACTGTGGTTGTGTTGTGCTCTTCCAAAAAACGCCATTTAGGGCCACAGAAAATATTTTGCAGTGTGAAATACACATCTGGAGGTGTGTGAAAAAACAACATTATTTTTAAAAAGCATTCTCTGGCCTCTGCAGCTGTGCGATTCAGCGGTTATATACTGTTGGGGTTGTTGTGCTCTTGCAAAAAACGCCATTTAGGGCCACAGAAAATATTTTGCAGTGTGAAATACACATCTGGAGGTTTGTGAAAAAACAACATTATTTTTGAATAGCATTCTCTGGCCTCTGCAGCTGTGTGATTCAGCGGTTATATACTGTTGGGGTTGTTGTGCTCTTCCAAAAAACGACATTTAGGGCCACAGCAAAAAAATTGCAGTGTGAAATACACATGTGGAGGTGTGTAAAATAAACAATTTCAATATATTGTACAGTGCTATACTAAAAAAAACAAAATTTTTTTTGAATAGCATTCTCTGCACTTCTATAGCTGTGCGATTCAGTGGTTAAATACTGTGGTTGTGTTGTGCTCTTCCAAAAAATGCCATTTAGGGCCACAGAAAATATTTTGCAGTGTGAAATACACATCTGGAGGTGTGTGAAATAAACAATTTCTATATATTTTCCTTGTACTGTGCTATACTAAAAAAAACAACCTTTTTTTTTTAATAGCATTTTCTGTAGCTGTGCGATTCAGCGGTTACGTGCTGTGGGTGTGTTGTGGTCTGGCAAAAAACGCCATTTAGGGCCACAGAAAATATTTTGCAGTGTGAAATACACATGTGGAGGTGTGTAAAATAAACAATTTGTATATATTGTACAGTGCTATACTAAAAAAAACAAAATTTTTTTTGAATAGCATTCTCTGCACTTCTATAGCTGTGCGATTCAGTTGTAAAATACTGTGGTTGTGTTGTGCTCTTCCAAAAAACGCCATTTAGGGCCATAGAAAATATTTTGCAGTGTGAAATACACATCTGGAGGTGTGTGAAATAAACAATTTCTATATATTTTCCTTGTACTGTGCTATACTAAAAAAAACAACCTTTTTTTTTTTGAATAGCATTTTCTGCAGTTCTGTAGCTGTGCGTTTCAGCCATTACGTACTGTGGGTGTGTTGTGGTCTTCCAAAAAACGCCATTTAGGGCAAGATCCTAAATTTGGAAAATATGAGGGGAAGGTCAAAGGGACGTGGTGGCCCCGGTCGTGGTGCTGCTGGTGGAGCTCCTGTTGCAGGGAGAGGACGTGGTGGATCTGTGCCAGCTACACGCACAAGTGAAACACCTTCCTCAGGTGCGAGTAGGCGACCGAGCCTGCGGCGGTATTTTGTCGCGCCTAATGAGGCTGTACCAATGTTTAGGCCAGGACAAGTACAGGCGATAGTAGATTGGGTTGCTGACAGTGCCTCGGGTTCCTTCACATTGTCTCCCACCCACTCTTCTGATGAAAGATCAGAGTTGGCACCTGAAGCCCATGTCCATCAGTCTTTCACCTCACCCCCTTGCAAATCAGCCAAGCAGTCTGAGCCCCAAATCATGCAGCAGTCTCTTCTGCTTTTCGATGACTCTGTTAGCAGGGTTTCCCAGGGCCATCCACCTAGCCCTGCCCCAGAAGTGGAAGAGATTGAGTGCACCGATGCCCAACCACTTATGTTTCATGATGGGTACATGGGAGGACCATCGCAGCACGTCTCGGATGATGACGAAACACAGGTGCCAACTGCTGCTGCTTTCGCAATTGTGCAGACAGACATGGAGGGCAGGGGTGAAGACTGGGTGGAAGATGATGTGGAGGACGATGAGGTCCTCGACCCCACATGGAATCAACGTTATGCAGGTGACCAGTGTAGTTCGGAGGAAGAGGCGGTGGTCGCACAGAGCCACCAGCACAGCAGAAGAGGGAGCAGGGTGCAAAAACGGAGCATTCGTCCCCTAGACAGTACATCTGCTACTGCCCAACGCAGCAAGGGACCGAGCACACCAAAGCCAGGTCCAAGGACTTCCCTAGCGTGGCAGTTCTTCACACAGTGTGTTGATGACAAGACACGAGTGGTTTGCACGCTGTGCAATCAGAGCCTGAAGCGAGGCATAAACGTTCTCAACCTGAGCACAAGCTGCATGACCAGGCATCTAAGTGCAAAGCACGAGCTGCAGTGGAGTAGACACCTCAAAAACCAAGAAAGGTCTCTGGCTCCTCCTGCTTCCTCTTCTGCTGCAGTCTCGGCCTCTTCATCCACCTCTGTAGTGACAGTGGCACCTGTCACCCCGCAAACAGAGGATCTGCCAGCAACACTACCACCTGGGTCACCAACCATCTCCACAATGTCCCATGGAAGCGTTCAGCTCTCTATCTCCCAAACATTGGAGCCGAAGAGGAAGTACCCCCCTAGCCACCCGCGATCCCTGGCCCTGAATGCCAGCATTTCAAAATTCCTGGCCTTTGAAATGCTGTCATTCCGTCTGGTGGAGACGCAGAGTTTTAAAAGCCTGATGGCATTGGCTGTCCCGCAGTACGTCGTGCCCAGCCGCCACTACTTTTCCAGGCGAGCCATCCCTTCCCTGCACAACCAGGTGGGGGACAAAATCAGGTGTGCACTGCGCAACGCCATCTGTGGCAAGGTCCACCTAACTACGGATGCGTGGACCAGTAAGCACGGTCAGGGACGTTATATCTCCCTAACAGCACACTGGGTAAATGCAGTGGCGGCTGGGCCTGAGGCAGATAGCGGTTTGGCGCATGTCCTTCCACCACCGAGGATTGCAGGGCGCTTCAGTTTGCCTCCTGTTGCTAACTCCTCCTTCTCCGCTTCCTCATCCTTTACCGCCTCCTCATCCATTCAGCGTAACACCTTCACCACCAACTTCAGCACAGCCAGGGGTAAACAACAGCAGGCAGTTTAAAAACTTTCCTGTTTGGGGGAAAATCCCCACACCGCGCAGGAGTTGTGGAGGGACATGGAACAACAGACCGATGAGTGGTTGCTGTCAGTGAGCCTCAAGCCCGGCCTGGTGGTGTGCGATAATGGGCGAAATCTCGTAGCAGCTCTGGGTCTAGCCGGTTTGACGCACATCCCTTGCCTGGCGCATGTGCTGAACTTGGTGGTCCAGAGGTTCCTTAAAAATTACCCCAATATGCCAGAGCTGCTGCAGAAAGTGCGGGCTGTGTGTGCGCACTTTCGGCGTTCTCACCCTGCTGCTGCTCGCCTGTCAGCGCTGCAGCGTAACTTCGGCCTTCCCGCTCACCGCCTCATATGTGACGTGCCCACAAGGTGGAACTCCACCTTGCACATGCTGGCCAGACTGTGCGAGCAGCAGCAGGCAATAGTGGAGTTTCAGCTGCAGCAATCACGCGTGAGTCGCTCTGCGGAACAGCACCACTTCACCACCAATAACTGGGCCTCCATGCGAGACCTGTGTGCCTTGTTGCGCTGTTTCGAGTACTCCACCAACATGGCCAGTGCCAATGACGCCGTTCTCAGCGTTACTATCCCAGTTCTATGCCTCCTTGAAAAAACGCTTTGTGCGATGATGGAAGAGGATGTGGCACAGGAGGATGAGGAGGAGGAGGAGGAAGCGGGATCATTTCAAAGGCTTTCAGGGCAGTCTTTCACAAGTGGCTACGAGGGTGGGTTCCTGCACCAACAAACGCCAGGTACACAATTGTCCGGCAGAAAGGGCACAGTTCTGGAGGATGACGAGGTGGAGGAGGAGATGGAGGAGGAGGAGGAGGAGGAGCCATGTTCACAGCAGGGTGGCACTCAGACCAGCTCGTGGCCATTACTGGTGCGTGGCTGGGGGGATACAGAGGACACAGACGATACACCTCCCACAGAGGACAGCTTTTCTTTGCCTCTGGGCAGCCTGGCACACATGAGCGATTACATGCTGCAGTGTTTCCGCAACGACAGCCGAGTTGCCCACATTTTAACTGGTGCTGATTACTGGGTGGCCACCCTGCTGGATCCCCGTTACAAGGACAACGTACCGTCCTTAATTCCCTCACTGGAGCGGGATCGTAAGATGCGCGAGTACAAGCGCACGCTGGTAGACGCGCTGCTGGTGGCATTCCCACCTGACAGCGGGCGTACGGTGGAAGCACAAGGCGAAGGCAGAGGAGGAGGAAGAGGTCGCCAACGCAGCCGGGGCACCGGCAGCACCTCAGAAGGCAGGGTTAGCATGGCCGAAATGTGGAAAAGCTTTGTCAGCACGCCACAACAACCAGCACCACCAGCTGAGATGGAACGTCTTAGCAGGAGGCAGCATTTCACCAACATGGTTGAGCAGTATGTGTCCACAGGCCTACACGTACTGGATGACGGGTCTGCCCCCTTTAACTTCTGGGTCTCCAAATTGGGCACATGGCCTGAGCTTGCCGTTTATGCCTTGGAGGTGCTGGCCTGCCCTGCAGCCAGTGTATTATCTGAACGTGTATTTAGCACGACAGGGGGCGTTATCACAGACAAGCGCAGCCGCCTGTCCAGAGCCAATGTGGACAAGCTCACGTTCATTAAAATGAACCAGGCATGGATCCCACAGGACTTGTCCGTACCTTGTGCAGAATAGACATGTATACCGGTGTTGTGACAAAAACTGTCCGGCCATCGGATTGTGCCCGGCCCGTACTGCGCAGGCGCAGCGCTTGCGCAGTACAGAGGACAAGGAGATTCACAAAATCTCCGAAGATGAACGGCGCCTGCGCTGTGAGTGCAGGTTCAAGCCCCACCATCCAAGAGGACATACGGTAGCACATAGTAACAGGGCCCCTCACGGGCTCGCTTCGATCGCGGCCTTGCTTGGCTCGGCTTGAACCACGGATGGTGTGGCCTTCACCTGAACTCAACACGCAGGCGCCGTTAGTCTTGGGAGATTTTTGAAATCCCTTTGTCCTACATACTCAGCAAGCGCAGTACAGGGCGGACACTATTCGACAGGGGACAGAATTCGACACATCACTGGCCTTACCCAGCCATTGTTGTATTTTTGAACCAGTGTTGGCTACCTCGTCCTTCTCCACCGCCGCTTCCACCTACACAGCCACATCCACCGCCACCTCAACCTCCTACTCCATATGGACCTCGTCCTGCTAGGCCAAGATTAAAATTTTTATTTTATTTTTTTGTAGCGCACAGATCCTTTCCCCCTTACCTGCCTTTATGTTGTTGGCTCTTCGCAGGAGGGAGAAAGGCACACCGCACTACCAGCCCGTATCCTCCTATATAAAGAGGTTGAGCGGTGTACTTGACGGGCCGTGTCCACAGCCGGAGTCAAAACTCCTCCAGAGGATGATTCTCACCTCTACTGTAGGTAGAGACAAGTCCTTTAATTGCCAGTAAAGTCAATGTCCACACCAGCTGAAACTCCAACTCTTATTCTCTCATGGCAAAATAAACTGTACTCAGATAGAAAAGGTTAGAGCAAAGAAACAGGACAGCTTAAGGTGTGGAGGAGGTCCAGGCACAAACGTAGCACATTCACTTCACTGCTTAGGTTTCTCAAACAGTTTTTGGCGCACGGTCTCTGCCACAGACATTGAGGTTGGTCTCTGCCACAGACCGGGTGTACAAGGCCCCTGCCACGGGCCTGGAGAACTTTGGTCTCAGCCACAGACCAGGGTGTATAAGGCCCCTGCCACGGGCCGGTTGAATAAGGCCTCTGATACAGTCAAGGTGACCTTGAGCTTCTCCTTCTACGAACCTAGCCCATATCAAGGGGAAGACATCTCTCCAGGGAGTCAACAGACCATTCCTTCACCGTGACTCCCGCATCGGTCCATCAGAATGATCCTCCCTTCCCTGGAACAGGGTCCCCTACACGAGGCGGCTCTGGACTCCAGGCTTTACTCCCGCCCCTAGGCCTCCATACCCAGGGCAGCAAGAACTCCAGGATAGTACCTCACCCCGGGCTAAAGGTGCCCGAGATGGAACAGGAACACATGCACCCAGGCCGAAGGCACCTGGGCGCGGACCCCACTGGACATCAGCCCCCAGGCCAAAGGTCTGCCCCTTTTATATGCTCTCCCGGCATGCACAGCAGGTTCCCCGCCCCGCTGTACTACTGCCAAGAGGGGACACAAAAGGCGCCACCTGTAGGCCGCAGGGAACTGCACACCAATACTGTCCCCCGAGGACAAAATGGTCCATGAATCCTACAGAATTAGGGTATTTGAGCCTATTTACCACTCAAACACTTTCCTTAAATTTAGCACCCCGCTACATTTTTATTTCAAAGTATTTTATTTTCCCACTAGCTTATCCATTAAATTAAATAATTTATTCCATAAAGGGCGTATTCTGGGGCATTCCCACCATATGTGTGGCATCGTGCCATTGAGTTTCTGAGGTTCTTAATGACTTCCTGTACCTCTTCTGCTGAAAAGGGGGCCTCCAGCATATTTTTTTATTTTTTTATTTTTTTAATGTTCTTTTAAGTTATTTACTATCCACATTTGTTTGCAGAGCACTTGCCATGTTCTTAACAACATTTTGCTGCCATTTGCAGCCCTCTAGCCCTTTCCATTACTTTTTTAGAGCCTTTTTAGTCATCAGAAGTCCGGGTCCCCATTGACTTCAATGGGGTCCGGGTCCGGGTCCGGGTTCGGGCTAAAGTTCGGTCCCGAATCCGAACTTTTTTCCGAAGTTCGGCCGAACCCGCCGGACCCGAATATCCAGCTACCCGCTCAACTCTAGTCCTAAGCGCAGGTTTCTCTATATCATTTATCTAACCTACACACCTTAGGGTGTGATATCCTGCAGCTATGGACATTTTTGGCTATATGGGTAGCAGAAATATTAATGTAGGAGGGATCTTCAGCCAGGAACATGTTAGCAACAAGCAAGACATGGAAGGGCTATTTAAGCAACTCCGACATACATTAGAGAAGCAACTAAGGGTTTGGTGGGATATAGCCACCCTAGAAATGTATGTTAGTGATAAAATGACCCCACGGAGATTGAGGTGGGACATACGTCCCAATGATCATATCACTGAACCTGGCTTGATGGAAATATGGTATAAGTTTTTTAATGGGTGTGAAAATGAATTACTACTTAATCTAATCAAACGGAGACAATTTAAACTTCAAGGAATAGAAGATAGTATTACTGAATTAAGGAGCACATTGCTGCCCTTCTCTAGTCAACCTGACTATAAAGAGAAGGAATTGCAACTCCAGGAGATCATCAAAAAATATGATGCAGATATACAAGCTAAAAAACAGAAAAAATTTAAAAGGGATGTTCTCGATTATAAGAGCAATAAAGTCTATAAATGGCAGGTAGAAGAGGAGGAAGAACCCTTTGAATTAGAAGACACCTCTATGGAAGAGGACTCCAGTGATGAGGTAGTAGCCCCCATCAATAGCGGGGTGCAACCGACATCACTCCCAAGATTTAACACCACCTCAGAAAGAGAATTCAGGAACACATCAAGATGGAATAATCAGCAACAGAGACCCAGAAGAAGAACTAATTACTACCAGGAGCAACATTTAGCTAACCCTGAAGGATCAACTACATCAAGATTCAATGTTCCCACTAGGAACAGGTTTTCTCCCCTTGAAGAACAGAGATGGCAGGAACCATTGTATCAGGATAGGGCATATCAGGATAGAAGAAGGGAACCCCAGGAATATAGGGGTTTTCAAAGGGGAGGACAACGAGACAGACCACCAGGAAGATGGATGCCACGTTTCACTTACAGGAATCAAAGGTGGAGAGGACAAACCCGGAACAGTAGGATGGGAAGACACCCCCAGAGATCGAGAGAGAGGACAGGGATCCAACGAATACCGCACACATCCCCAGAACCAAGATTCCAGAGAAGGATGGGACTACAACCGGGAGCGGACGATGGGCTACCAACAAGGTTATACAGAAAGAGGCGGACAAGAGGAAAGAGGGGAGGGAGGAAGAAAAAGACGCAGAATAAACTAGGAGAAGGAATATATAACTTGAGCAGTGCGATCCTCACAGAAGCAGAATTGAAAATACTAGATCTAGGCCTCAAATATGCCCCAGATAAGGCCTTGGATAAATTTGAAGCATACATTGATCTGCAAAAATTTATGAGGAAATTGAATTTAAAGAAACACTTCACTCTTAACGAAGACACTCGAACATTGGAACACTCAAACTATAACAGAACTAATCTTAAAAATAATTCTGTATTCAACCCCCAAACCCCAGGCAATCAATGCCTAGGAGCTTTCAAAAAAATGGTCGAAGGGGATATCAAAAATCTCCAGAGAAAACGTAACAAAAACACAAAAATATGGAAAACCATCAAAGAAATAGGAAAGAAAAATTTGGTTGTGATTCGACCAGCTGATAAGGGGGGGGGGGTGTTATCCTTAATAAAGAAGATTATGAGGAAGAAATTAAAAATCTCCTCAGTGTAGAGAACACATATAAGAAACTAAAAGGGAACCCCAGGGTTGGCTATGAAAAATTGCTCAAGGCCTATGTACAAAAAGGCAAGGAGCGAGGAATCTTGAATGAAAAGGAAGCCCAGTACTTGGTACCTGAGTCCAGTAAAACACCAGTACTGTATTATGTACCCAAAATACATAAGAGACTAGAGAAGCCACCGGGGAGGCCTATTATAAGTGGTATCAACTCTATATTTTCAAGGTTAGGCGAGTATATAGACAAATTTTTGCAGCCCCTGGTACCCAAAGGAAGGTCTCACTTAAAAGATAGTACCCAACTTATTAGGGAATTGCAGGAAGTAGCTGGAGTGGAAAATTGCCTTCTAGCTACGGTGGATGCAAACTCCCTGTATACTAGTATTGCACAGAAGGATGGCGTACTGGGAGTTGAAAAAGCCCTAAACGAAAATACCCAAATGAGACACGATCAGATAGCGTATGTCTTGGAAGGACTTGAACTAGCAATGAAGAATAATTACTTCTGGTATGGTGGGGAATACTACGTGCAAACAAGGGGGGTAGCCATGGGGGCACGTTATGCACCCAGTGTGGCCAACCTCCTAATGGACATGTGGGAGGGGGAACACATATATAACTCCAATACACCACAGATCAAAATGTATAGGAGGTATATAGATGACCTTGTACTACTGTGGGAGGGCACAGTAGAATCTTTTGAAAATTTATTGGCCGGGCTAAACAGCAACCGATATGGTCTCACCTTCACTGGCAAGTGTGACCAACATCAGATCGATTACCTGGACCTGCAGATCCTAAAAGAAGGTGGAGTGCTGTGGACAAAAACGTTTTTTAAAAAAACGGACAGAAATGGGTATATCCCTGTATCAAGTTGCCATCACCCTAAGTGGAAGGGGAATATCCCCAAAGGACAAATGCTTAGGGTTCGGAGAAACTGTGAACGAATGGAGGATTTTGACGAGCAGGCCGACATTCTGATCAACAGGTTCGAACAGAAGGGCTACCCTAAGTATGAACTTACTAAGGCCAAAGAAGCAATAAGATCTACAGACAAGAAGGACACACTTGCTCAAAAACCCAAATCCATAAAAGATAAACCGAATGAGATCTCGCTTATCACAGGTTTTAATAACCAATATAGGGATATAGAGCGCATAATCCTGAAATATTGGCCTATTCTTAAAGAGGATAGAACATTGGCCAAAATCCTCCCCCAAAAACCAAGATTCATCTATCGTAAAGCCCCGAATTTAAGACAACAACTAGTACATAATGTGATTGATCCTCCCAAGAAAATTGAAATCTGTCCTGATTTGAAAGGCTTTTACAAATGCCAACGTTGCCTTCCATGCAGAAAAAGTCTCAAACAACCCAGAAAGAAAACTATGTTCGAGTCTAGGGTGGATAATAAGGAATATCCGATAAGGGAACTAATAACTTGTAACAGCACCCACGTCACCTACGTGGTGGAATGTCCCTGCCGGCTCCAGTATGTAGGCCGGACCACCAGACCCCTACGCATCAGAATCAGGGAACATATAAATAATATTCGCAAGGGTTTCCCCAAGCACAATCTTTCCAAACATTTTGACGAGGTACACCAGAGAGACCCCTCAGGGCTCATTTTTATGGGATAGATCTGATAAAGGATCATTCAAGGGGGGGCAATAAGCGGATTATGGTTTCTAAGAATGAAACCAAATGGATACACACTTTGGGGACACTTGCGCCTAAGGGACTCAACTTAGACATTGATCTAAATTGTTTCATTTCCAATTTTTAAGTTCTCCCTTGTTCCCCTTTTTCTCCCCTCCCCTCCTCTCCCCATGTTTGGCCATCCTTATAGCACAAATGGAGCGATTAGGCTTGATCGATTGAAAATTCCCACTCCTTCAAGTCTTTGATGGTTCCCAGCTGCGAAAGCTATTGGGGGAACTGGGGCACGTCATATAAACCTTCTGCAATACATCAACTATCTCCTAATTGGAATTATCCCACATATCTTCTATATAGGATACTCCGATATATATAAATGTAACTATCCTTACACTATTGGTCATATTCATTCCCACGCAAATGAGCATAATTAAATTGGATGATAAAAATGCTAATTTGAGTCCCTGGGACCAGAGTCAGCTGACTAGGATGAGTGTTATTCAGTATAGAATACTACATGGTTTAATCTAAGGGGATCTATATACCCGCCCACCTAAAATATCAACTAAGCTTCATACAAAGGCATACACTGTGGTTTTGATTAAAATCTGTCTCAATAGATTTTTCCATCCTGATTGAGAGAAAAAAAATTGGTAACCTATAAAATCTGGTGCCAATCCCTATGTTTATTATTTTTTAAGGTAAATTTAAGGAATCATTTTACGTTTATGGAATTATATGATTGTTCATATCCCTTCACTCTTATATACCAAAATGTTTTAGGGAGAATATGCCTGTTTATGTATAATCACTGATTTTTGACAAGGTAGTATAAGTATAGCCAGCGGCCCGCGGAGAACACTTTACAATTTGGCCACAAGAGGGCTCTACATGGAAGTGGAGAGAATACCACAGAGGGCAGCGTCACAGCATGAGATGTTATCTCTAGCCTAATTACAGGATATCCTGTTTTCTTTTGTTTTTCAAGTGACGCTTTGTAGCCCCACCTATGGGAGGAACCCGCCGGCCGCTCGCTATATTAGGCGTGGAACGTGAGGGGACTGTATCACCTCAGAAGAAGTCACATGACGAAACGCGTCAGGTGATTGGTCCGTTCACGTCTACACGCCGATACGTCACTTCCGGTTCCCTGGCTCTGAGCGGTGTAACGCACGCCGTATACACACTGCTGTTCTGTCAGATGCAGGGACCGAGTGCGGGAACTTTAAACTTCTCACTTGCAGCAGTGAAGGTTTAGTGAGAGCAGTATCCGGACCGAGATCTGTCCTATTCTCATTTTTTATTTTTTATTTTTTACTTTTTAATTTTGTTCAATATATATCTACCTGGTAGATGTTGCTTTTATGGATGTTTATCCTTTTTTAAAAATAAATCTGGATTACGCTATGGTGGCTCGTGCCCTCTTTTTTCCCTTGAGGAGCATTGTTGTGTGCTGGAGCGGCTAGTCCAGGGACGCAGAGGAACACCAGGACCAGCAGAGACCCACGGCATCACCCCAAGGCATCAAGTCACTCACCCACACACTCTGTACCCCTGTAGGGGTTCCATCTTTTGGTGAGTAGAACATCTTAAGGGGGAGCACAAGTGTCAACTGGATTATATTAGATGCAAGGAACATCACACAAGTCACCTATCTTCATTGTTCCTGATTGGACATTATTGGGAAAATTTATCTTATGCTGAACTAATTATCAGGATCCTGCATACCTGTTATGGTGGACAGTTTTGGTTAATTGTCCCACACCGGGATTACTATTGTTATTGTAAATTGATTTATAGTTCTTTGGTATGGTTTAACATACACCCACTACGGAGATTTTTACCCCCCATTTTTTCATTTTTTGTCCTAATTATGGTACAGACAGACAAGTAACCCCTTTAATAGAGCACGGGCAGGGCAGGGAGGTTGGTAAAGAGAGGGTCTGAGTCTTCCAATCAGGGGAGGGAGGGAAAAAGAAAAAAAAAAAAAAAAGGGGGGGAGAGGATGGGGAAAGGAAAAAAATAAAAACTTTTCAGGAAGAGGGAACAGTCTCCTTTCTTTTCCTTATTTTTAAAGTTCCAAAGTTTCCCGACTTTTCAATATAAGCTCCGCATAAGCTCCAACCCTCCTGCTAATATAGATATTTTTTAGCATATACTCCACCCAGTGCCTCAAAGGGCTCTCCCCCGTCCTCCGTTGCTCCCTCCAAATATCTGCAGTCCAACGCTGGCCGGGGGGGGGGGGGGGACAGGGACACACCTCTTTTTTAATCCCCAGTGGTGTAGTTTAATATTTTATTTAGAAATGTCTTAAAACACAGCCCTCCTGTGTTGTCATTGACAGTAGTGATTCTTAGGGGTATGCTTTATCAGTCCCTGGTTAGTTTGTGCTATTTCCACTCTCCTAGAGTATGCCTGGAGTATGCCACTGCAAGTGCTTATCTCTATTTTGAGATGATGAGCTAGTGTGCTCGGGGGGTGTCGGGGGTCTAAGGTCGCTACTCCCTTCCTCCGGCGGGATGCTCCTCTGCGCTGTTTCACAAAAGAGAGTGGGGGGGGGGGTGCCTCTCTCACAGACGTCCCTTCACCAACCCCCTTCACCCAACAAGATGTCCTGAAAGGTCAATGTTACTGATAATGAACAGTTTTAACAGCACAGTCCCGTCCTTACCCTTCCCCGCTCTGATGCACTCTGCTCCGACTCCTCGCGTTGGCTTTGCTTCCTGGTCTATGAATCACATACTCCTTACTCCCCGCTGAGGATTATGGGGGTTGTAGGCTGGTGTATCGCCGTCGATACACGCTCCTTATCTGCCTTGCAGGGTTAGGAATCCTTCGTCCGCAGTTTGGGAGGCTGTGGGCTGTAATCTCCACCCGCTCCGACTACATGCTCCGGTTTGATGAAGATTGTAGGCATAGGCGTAGGCTGAGGCTGGGAAACAGGGAGACAGGGAGACGCTTCTCAGCAAGTTGTTTCCATCAATGCTAGAGAGCTGATAGGGGTACGAGCGGAGAGAAGAGGGAGGAGAAGCGTCGCACACTCACACTCACATCCTGGTCACGCCCATGAAATGGTGATGGGGAACTTTAGAAGGGGCGGGTCTATTCATTTAATACACTGCGGAGGAAGTTCCCCATCAGGTCCGCTCAGGCTCAGCCAATGACGTCTCGTTTGGACAGCGCTGGACATCGGGATCGCCGCGGGACACTGGATTTCATCGCTGGAATGTTGTTTTTTTTTTGTTTTTTTTTTAATAAAGGACTTTTCCAAGGTGTCTGTGTGTTTTTTTTTACATTTTTTTTACACATTCTTTGTGAAATGGTAGGGGTACAATGTACCCCTTACCAATTCACATAGGGGGGGCCGGGATCTGGGGGTCCCCTTTGTTAAAGGGGTCTTCCAGATTCCGATAAGCCCCCCGCCTGCAGACCCCCACAACCACCAGGCAAGGGTTGTGGGGATCCTCCCCATGTTGAGGGCATGTGGCCTGGTACGGTTCAGGGGGGGCGCTCTCTCGTCCCCCCCTCTTTTCCTGTAGCCTGCCAGGTTGTGTGCTCAGATAAAGGGTCTGGTATGGATTTTTGGGGGTGATCTACGCCATTTTTTTTTTTATTTGGGATGGAGTTCCCCTTAAAATCCATACCAGACCTGAAGGGCCTGATATGGATATTTGGGGGAACCCCCGCGTTTTTTTTTTTTTCTTTATCAATGACTTTTCTATGTATTGCCGGGAGCCGACAATTCATTATAGCCGCGAGTGAGTTTTAAATGACTTTTTTTCCTTCAGAAATGACACTTTGTGCTGGGACAATTCTAAGCACGGGAAACATGCGCGAATAGTCCTCAGAAGTTCGGGTCCCCATTGACTTCAATGGGGTTCGGGGTCAAGTTTGGGTCAAGTTCGGTCCCGAACTCTAACATTTTTCCGAAGTTCGGCCGAACCCGTCGAACCCGAACATCCAGGTGTCCGCTCAACTCTAGTGGCTGGGGCTCCGGACAACCCTTGAGGCATACGATTAAATTCAAAGAAACCCACAGGGGTAACAAAGGCTGTTTTCTCCTGATCTTCTGGGTGCATTGGGATTTGATAATACCCGCTTTTCAAGTCCATCACACTGAACCACTTGGCTCCAGACAAGCTCTGTAATGCATCCTCTATTCAGGGAGTGGTGTACTAATCCGGTATTGTCCTTCTATTGAGTGTCCAATAGTCAATACACAGCCTCAGTGACCCGTTTTTCTTCCTGACCACCACTATTGGGGAAGCGTATGGACTCCTGGATTCTCGGATGACACTGGTTCTCTTAAGTTCTGCCAGTTGCTCACGCAGATCCTCTAAGTCAGCCAAGGGGACCCGCCGGACTCTTTCCCTGAACGGTTTGTCTTCCTGTAGGCGAATCTTATGAGTGGCACTTTTTGCACATCCCACATCAAACTCATTCTTGCAAAAGATCTTCTGCCACCTAGCCAACTGGATTTTGTCCCTTTCCTTCCAAGCCGGTGGGAGGGTCGTGTCTTCAAATCAAAGCTTCTCCACCGTGACCTTTCCCTTTCCTTCTTTCTCCAAGTCCGATAGAGCGACTGGGGTGGCAGGGTTCACCCGGCCCAACAACATTCTGGCTGGGATCTTCACAGGGGCAGCGGCAGTATTTCTAATGCTCACCGATACCCTGCCATTGCTCTTCCTTAGTGCCCTCAACGGAACCACTTCAGGGATTACTTCCAACCCTTGATGAGTATCCAGAGGGTCTGTTTCTAGTACCACGAAAGGGCCGGTTGCTCCCAGGTGAGTTTAACAGTGGCCCTCAGACAGGTTACTTCTCCCAGCTGTAGCACCTTTTCCACCTTGTCTAGCTTCCAGACCTTCCCCACTCCTTCTTTTGGGGCCTTCTGTTCTAGCACCAAGTGCTGATATGCCTGGTGCAACATAGGGTGAACTCTTGTCGTTGGGGTATCCTGTTCCTGGGCTACGGGTGTCAGTAACCTCCTGACCAAGTCAGTGTTGGTCCCTATTATGAGGGAACTCTTGTTAGCTCCTGGTGGGCGAGGACAAACCACAGCCAGTGTGTCAAAGATCTCCGCTTGCCCCGCCACTGAGGGGTCGAAGGCCAATTTGATTGGGAGGTATCCATCATACGGGAAGCTCTGGGTCCCAATGCCCCCTATTTCCAAGTCTTCTAGCTTCTTCAAGGGCAAATGTCTCAGATGTTTCTGGTAAAAATCCAGATACAGAATGGTCACTTGAGCTCCTGTGTCAAGAAGGGCCTTCGTGTAGATTCCTTCTACTTGAATGGGGACCACTGGGGAGGGTCCCACCAGTTTAACGGGGAATTTTCTCTGAGAAGTCTTTTGACTGGGTTCTATAACTTGAGTTTTTTTGTTTTTCCCTTTTTTAGTCTCTTCCGGGACCTAATTCCTTGTTGGGCCTGGTATGCACTAATTTCCCACCTTTGGACATTGTATTTGAACCCAAGGTAGGAAGTATCAGATTTATTGGGTGGGGAATTGTTCTCCCTTTGCGACCTCCCTTGGTCTCTTATTTCTTTGGAGTTGACTGGAACTGATGGGCACCTGGTTGACTCCCTCACCGGGGCCCGACTTGCGGTATGAGGCTGCGGCCTTCTTTGGGCTGGGGCACACTTGCCTGTAGTGCCCAATCCCCCCCGCAGTTGAAACAAGCGTCCTCATCTTTGTTCTGTTGACAGACGGGGTTTGAGGTATTCCGAACCATTCCTTTCTTGCCTTCTTCTTCCTTATTGGCTCCTGAATCTTTGGCCATCAAAGAAGTCACCATCTCCAGGACTTGAGTCATCTGTGACTTTAAAACAGCCACTTCAGAGTCCCGTTCCGTGGCCATGGCTGCTCTAACCCCAGCGGAGGGAAGAGGGGTGTATTTATCAGTTGCTTGTTGATTATTTAGCAAAGCCTTCTCATCTCTCATTATTCGCACAAGGTCTGGGTAACTTAAGGACATGACTCCTCCTGTAGTTTTCAAATGGAGCCAAACCGGATCAGTGCGCAGAGCCCCTCTTAAAATCTGTTGCATCCTGGCTCGGTCTATGTCCTGTGGTACCATCGCTTTCTTCAGGACTATCTGGCAGAGCATTTTATTCAATCTTCGGACATACTCAGACAAACGCTCTCCTGGCTGCTGGTGAGTGTGCTCAAACTGGTAAATTAGGTCAGTAACTTTCTCCAACTGGCCGAACTCCTCTTGCAACGTGACTAAGTAATCATAGGCAGTACAAGCAGAGGCGTATCTAGTGAAAATTGCGCCTATGGCAAGCACTGAAACTGCACCCCTGTCAAAACATTTGAAACCCGTCTTTCAGATAATACTGTCAGTATATACAGGTATAGAGGGAGAACAGTAAGTTAGTTGTTGGGACTTGCCTCACTTGGTTTGAATCTGGGCCAGGAAGCTATCTGCATGTAGTTTGCATGTTCTCTTGGTGTGGGCACACTCCAAAGCCATGTTGGCAGGTGATGGTCCCCTGTCTGTATGAAGTGGCAATGTACATGGGCGATCACATTCTGCATGCCACCCCCCATGTCCGAAAAATGATCCAAGATGAGCACTGGCACAAAATCTTCCAAGAGCTGGACAGGATTGAATGGAAGTATACATAGATATGTGTAGGGTCCTCTATGATTGTAGGGTCAGTGTAGAATATGATTAGCCATGTACACTGCCAGTCTGTACACAGGGTACAATTCACCTACCTGCATGTGTTTGGAGTGGAAGAGGAACCCCACTGGGAGAACATGCTAACTCCATGTAGCTAGTGTCCTGGGCAGGAGTGGAGCCCAGTATATACATATATAATGGGGTAGACATTGGTGGGGTACCTGCTTCTCCATGCTCTCCTTGCCCCCCCTCCGCTGCCCACTATGGGTGGGGGGATCCTCTCGCAGCTGGCATCCTCCAGCATGTAGAGTCCGGAGGGTCGGGCGCTCTGCTCTCCCTTGAAGCAGAAGAGGACATTCTGGAAGAGGGAGAACCATTTGTCATGCCACCTGTTGGTCTTGGCCGCCTTATTGCTGAGTTGCCCCCTCTTGGTGCCCTCCTTGCAGACAAGGAGAGCCAGGTACAGAGCGTGACCCTTGTTACAGCCCATACTCTTCTGCAGGTTACCCGAGCAACGGTACGATCAGCGCCATCCGTCCCCAGCGATCACTCCGGGACAGCGCTGTGCCACCAATCACTGCACAAGTGGCCCCTGGCTGCAGGTGTGTGGCCCCTGAGTCTCCTGCCACTGCGCTGTCACTCCGTCTACTGTGCAACAGTGGTGTCTCTAGCTTTCATATTTAGGGGGGGCACAGGAACAAATCTAGGGGGGCCACAACTATAAAAATGTGTGTGTGAGATATATATATATATATATATATATATATATATATATATATATATATATATATATATACACACACACACTGCCTTGAAAAAGTATTCATACCCCTTGAAATTTTCCACATTTTATCATGTTACAACCAAAATTGTGAATGTATTTTATGTGATAGACCAACACAAAGTGCCAGCTTAGGTGATGTACAGTAGTGCCAGGTTAGGGGGTATAGTGCCAGGTTAGGATGGTAGTGCCAGGTTAGGGGGCGTAGTGCCAGGTTAGGGTGGTGTAGTGCCAGGTTAGGGTGGTGTAGTGCCAGGTTAGGGGGGTACAATCCATGACTGTCCCAGTGTCCTTGCTGCTGCTGCAGAACCTCCTTCTCCCCCAGGCTCTCTGAAGTAAACATAAAGAAAGAAAAAAAACTCACATGGGTAGAAGCTGAGGACTGATTCTTCTTCTTGGAACTGAAGTCAAAATGTGGCGGGTGGGAGGGGAAGAGGGAGGGGCTGCAACATGGGCAAAGTATGATTGGCTGACAGTGAGATAAAATGCAAATATCCCCCCTCCTCCCTGTGATGGTCGGGAGTCGGGACACTGAAATTATCATCGTGCAGCCCCCTGCATCTTACTGCTGTGCTGTGCTGTGTGAACCCTTCTGCACACAGTACAGGTTGAAGATGTTCTCCTGGCTCTGCCTTTTCTCATTCTGACAAGCAGGAGCCCCGACACTGAGGAATGGATGATCGGCACAGCAATTACAGAGCAATTCTGTGTGTTTCTATCCCTCCAGCAGCTGAGAGCTTACAGGAGGGGGAAGGGAGACACACACACAGAATCGCTCTATTGCAGTGACAATCGTTTTCATTTGGGGGGGGGCACAGCTGTGCAACAACTCCGCTCTTCCTCCCACATGCAGCAACTTCCTCCACTGTGTACACTGCACGGCCGCAGAGCGGAGAGTGAGCGCCCGCCCACCCTGCAGGGAAAACATCGGGATGTGCCGGAGGGGGGAGTCACCTGACCCACACACAAAACTCTTTCCCAGACTTTCCCGGGAGAGGAGGAGAGCACCGACTGTGTAATGCTGGGGGTCATCTGAGCGGTGTGTAAACTGCCAGCTACTCACCAGCATTCCCTTCATGTAGCGCCCATGGCACGTGCCCTGTCTGCCATACCCTGGATACGCCACTGAGTACAAGTGACATTGCTGAACCTTAGATTCTTCACAGCTTCTCCAAGCGGCACAGGTTGTTTCCCTGAGAAAGTCCTCAGCTTCCTGTATCCAGTCTCTACGCACACCGTGTTGCTCTTTTGGCACTTTGTCACGTGGTCCCCTAAAGCGTTAAGAAGTTCAGGGCCTATAGTGGTCAGGGGTGCCGGGGAAGTTGTCGTTTCAGGGACCTTTTCTTTTATAGTCTTTGGGTGTACTAGATAGTACGTCTTCCGGTCCTTGGACTGTACACTCCGGCCTTTGAAGTCCTCAGGTACTTCATCTCTCCATTCCACTAATGCGTAGGTATGGGTGGTTTCCTCTTCTGGTTTGAGGTCAATTACCCATGCCTTCCTGCTTGGAGACAGTGACTTCATGAGCCTGTCAACTTCATCATCTTCCCAGTTCTCTCCAGGAAGTTCAATCGCCACACTCGCGCCTGGAAGAGCGCCTGCTGATCCGCACCACTGGTCCACAGTGAAAGGGTCCATGCTGGCACCACGGGTAGGGGTTTGATTGCAGAGTACAGGATCCTGGACTCGAGCCCCCACGTGTAGCACTATCCCCAGTTAAGAGAGCTGCTGGTATTATTTTGGGCCTGTACCTTACTGCTGTCAACCCCCAAAGAAACTGGCTCTGACCCTCCGCTGGCACAGCGGTTAAGCAAATGAGATTGTGGAACCTACTAACAATGAATACCACAATAAAACATACAGCCACCGTACAGAACTAAAGTACCTGTGTTGACCGTCTCTCTCTGGAACAGTTAATACTCCACACAACGTGTTTGCTTAACCATAAAATATCTTTACTAGGTAGGAAAAGGTTAGGTTAACAGATAGGCATTTACATATGCAGGGCCCTGCAAAGTCAAAGTTATGCACAATATAACCAATATCGAGACATACAAATCTTATACACTCTAAAATGTCTTTAAAATAACTACGCTCGCGAGCTTCCCCCTCGTGGGCAGTATGGCGCCCAAACAATGTCTCCGTGAGTTACAGTCAGGCCTGACTATTTCACACACACAGTTACTCTGATAGAAGGGATCTTCGCTAGCAACGTTGGTACACTTTTATATTTGTAATCCAAGGGGTATCCACCGTTAGCTGTGATCCTGCTATAGTTTAGGGCCTAAAGTCACAGGTAATAAGACGCCAAACTCTAACTGCGTAACACACTGCTGAAATGGCGGTAGGCCCTATGCAAGGGGTCTTGGGCCTAGCAAACAGTTAAGAATCCTGAGCAAGTGCTCTCTCACCCGACCGGACCAATCCGTTTAACTGATCCCGCTGCTAGGCTCCAGCACACGATCTCCCGGTCACCCGTAGTCTCCGATCTTCCAGACAACCGATAGGGAAGGTGAAGGTGACTCGACTCTTGGATGCTCCGAGATGTCAGCAGGCTCTCTGGATAAAGGCTCGCTCCTTCTCTGGCAAGCAGCTTCTCCAGGCTCGGTAGGCCCAGACTCTCCGGCCTAGACTACCACGATAGGCCCCAACACAGGTTCCAAGTTGCTGGGCGGGCGATGTCCAAAGAGACCGCGCGTTGCTCCTCCTTCCCTTAAATAACCAATCCCCAGCAGACCTTGCGCCGGGCAATGCACGATGGATGTTCAGTTGCACTGTGGGTACAGTAGTCTGTGTAGTATCCTCGCCATTGGAGTCCAACTCTCCCGGTACCACAAATCCCACCATGCACCTCCCTACTTATAGTCAAGCAATAGTCAGCATATTATCCAATAGGAAACCAGGGGAGATCCGGATTCACTTGATGAAATATAGTCTCTATGAACACCATAAAGTGACACCCCGCTAGATGTACATTTAAGAAAGAATCCAGGCCTTTCTTAAAGCAATCTACTGAGCTGGCCAGAACCACCTCTGCAGGGAGTATATTCCACATTTTCACAGCTCTGAAGCCTCGTACACACGACCGATTTTCTCATCCAAAACCGGCAAGAAATGTGCCGCGAGAGCTTTTTTCTCGAGAAAAACGTTCGTGTGTATGGTTTTACGACGAGAAAATTGCCGTGAATCTCGACGAGAAAATAGAGAACCTGCTCTCTATTTTCTCGTCAGGATTCCAGATTTCCTTGTCGTGTTTCTCGTCGGCCTGTTTTGTGACGAGAAAATGGTTTGTGTGTATGCTTTAACGAGTCTTTCAAAAGCGCGCATGCTCAGAAGCAAGTATGAGACGGGAGCGCATCTTCTGGTAAAACAAGCCTTCGTAATGGAGATAGCACATTCGTCACGCTCGAAATTATTGCATCGTTTAAATGTTGTGCATTGAAATCTTCTTTAGAATGTTACATTAATCAAAACGAAAGAACTTCTTTTGCTGCTGATATTCACACAGAGTTATGACTATATTTTTTTAACCTTTTTCATACTGCTCTTAAGAAGATTTATGTGTATTATATCGTGCAAGTTTTTATGAATATTTAACATTTTTATATTTTTCAAACTGATGTTAATTTTAATTTCGCAATGTTTTGATAGTGATCTCCCATTGAATATTTTAATATATAGTTGTTAAATTTTACACCCTCTTTTTGGGAAATCAGATTCTTTTATTTTTTAGGGGGGTTTGTTATCTGTCCCTTTTTTTTGTCAGTCAAATGTCTCTGCTTACTCCAAAGCTAAATTTTAAATTTTTACAAATACACATAGTCAAGTATGAACTTAAACAAAAATAACATTTATTCATGTTTCAAATAAAATAAAGAGAAGGCAGCGCTGGAGAACCTGCTGCCATTTGTGCATCCCAGGGACCCCAGACCACACATCAACCCTGTGTGGACACTAAAATTGGGAGCTTGAGAAGGCCAACATTTCTGAGCACAATCTGATGCTGGCCTCCCAGAGGTCAGGAACAGCAGCAGGTGAGATATATGTCGCAAGTGTGTGGTACTACAACAGGCTGCCTTCTGTCCGACCACAATGAAGCAAGGCCATCACTTCCTCATCTTCCTGGCAACCTTCCCTGCAACCTTTCCTGAAGCCTTCCCTGCAGCCTTCCTTCTTCGTTTGGCTGGAGGCTGGGCCACTGGAGGGGTACTCCTGTCAGGAGGAGGAGGAGGTGGAGGAGAAGGGGGTGGCGCAGAAGAACAAGGTGGAGGTGGAGGAGAAGGGGGTGGGGTGGAAGAACAAGGTGGAGGTGGAGGTGGAGGAGAAGGGGGTGGGGCGGAAGAACAAGGAGGAGGAGGTGGAGGAGAAGGGGGTGGGGCAGAAAAAGAAGGTGGAGGAGAAGGGGGTGGGGCAGAAGAAGAAGGTGGAGGTGGAGGTTGAGGTTGGGACAGTTGTGCCACCTCACAAATTGCAGTATTGGGGGGTAATTTTTCCCATCACCCCCTTGTTGAGCAAGGTGATGAGCAGGGGCTCGCATAGGAGGCATTGCTCCATGCTCATCACCTTGAACTTTGCCTCCACTAGGCCGGCAATGGCCTCTTCAGGGGATGTGGGCTCTTTGAGGGTGGCATGGGCCTCTTTAATAAGGGCCATTGCTGCCTCACTGGTGGTCCTGTCCCTCCCTGCCTCTTTTGGGAAATCGGATGGGAGGCACCTGTGATCTGGTGCTTCTCCTTTGCCCTGCCACCTCCTGCCTGCCACTGGGCCCGTCCACCTCCTGGCTGCCACTGGGCCCTGCCACCTCCTGCCTTCCACTGGGCCCTGCCACCTCCTGGCTGCCACTGGGCCCTTCCTCCTCCTGCCTGACAGTTTCCAGACCCTCCTCCTGGCTGATTTCATCCTGTGTATGAAAAAGGGACATAGTTTAATATGTTGCTTTAATCTTTGCCTCCAAATTTATAATCATGATTGAACCAATTAGAATGTAAATCCTGAAATCAGTTTCTAAAATTTACAACTACACCAGATTGACTATTTAGCACCCAATTAAGTGCAGACTAATGTCTAGAGATCTTGATTTCACTTGTGTAACTCTAAATAGTTTATGTTTGTCATCTTGACATATTTGGCAAACATTAATTTTATCCCAATACATTTTCATTTAATACTATACCTGGCTCCAGATGGCTAAATCAGGATCATCCAGGATGGCTGCCTCCTCTTGCTCCAGAGAAGGCTCAGGTTGGCTGCAGGGAAGTCTGGGGGGAAGAGTGGAGAGTGATGGCCTTGCCTCAATCCGGTCATCCAGGAAGGACATCCTGCTGTAGTACCACAAATTCGGGACATACACATCATCTGCTGCTGCTCCTGACCTCTGAGAAGCCAGGACCTTAGAGCGTTCAGTCCTGTAGGTGCCTCTCAAGCTCCCAATTTTAGTGTCCACCTGTTTTGCTGTGGCTGTGGGCACCTTGGTATGCACAAATGGGAGCAGGGTCTCCAGCACTGCTTTTCTCACCCCTCTTTTTTTGTGCATGGGGTTTTTCGTCTCCCACAGAGCGGGCAGCTCCCTTACCCGGTCTATAAATTCCGCAAGGAATTCCTTGTCACTTATAAACACATTCATTTTGGGTCTGCAAGTAAAATAAATAATATATAACTAATGTGAGGCACACAGTCTAACCTCCTTAACATCGTAGTCACCATATATATTCTACAACATTCTCAAGACAGTATAGGCCAACAATTTGTCCAAGTCACAAAATCACATACCTTCGTTCGCACGTCCGTAACTTGAACTCCTCTCTCCACACACCGAACGTAGTATAGTCACATGTGTGTTTGCTATATATACACCACGCATGCGTCAAACTACGAACACGTCGCCCGCCCATGACGTTCTAACTAACATCTTTTCCCCGCCCCTTCTCTTTCGGCACGCAGACAGATATGGCGGAGTTACAGCAGGTGTCTGATAATTCCGCAACTAACGAGGAGGAGACAAGCCCGGAGACCGAGGAAACATCACGATCAAGGAGGAGATTCAAGGCATCTAATATGTCTTTTGCGGAGATGGTGGACATCTTGCTCAAGTCTGATTATGACGCAAAGCATGGGCCGTATAGCAAACCAAATAGAAGGAAGGCCAAAATCCTCAAAGTCGTGAAGAGTCTGAAGACGAATTTCGGGGTGAAACGCTCAAATAAGCAGCTCAGAAAAAGGTGGTCAGACCTCAAACTGAGGGAGCCAGAGCAGTTAAGGAGCATTAAGAGAATGCTAGCAAAAAGTAAGTAAAATGTACACTTTTCGGCTATTAATGTTTTTCTCAACTTACATGTTGCTCCTTTTTGTGATTTTATCATATTGGACTCCCTTCCATAATTTAATAATTTGAACTTGGTTTGGCACAGTAATCGTTCGTTACGTTACAGACACTTTGTTCGGCCACTATCCGCTGTTTTGGCTTATTTTATAGCCACAAAAGTAATTAGACATCTGCGTGTTTTTTTAACATCTTTGTTCCAAATTTTTAGGCTAGATGATGTGTTTGTAAAGAGAATGAAATGCAAACTTTAGTCAGTGTAAAGGAGAGGACACTCAGCAGCTGCTTCCACATCTGTACTTTGGAGCACTATAGTGTGGGCCACCAGACCCGCCTTTTTTGGGTGTCCCACACAGGTGCATTAGTGATTTTTTGTGGTGCCTCCATGTCTAAAAACTGACAGCCAAAGGTGAATACTAAACATATTTTTGGTTCAAAATAATGCATTCATCTTTAAATTCCGCACAAACATACACTTGTACCCCACTTCCAAACAATTTAGCCTGTTTTTATTTTTCATAGCGAATTTCAGTGTGATAAATAGACCTTTTGTTTGATTATCATAGGGGAGAGAAGACTGGGAGGAGAACACTCCAGGGAGCACAGGAACCCCACAGCTTTACAACAACCCCAAAGACCCACAACCGAAGGATGTTGAGGTGGAGGAAGGAGAAGTGCAGGAAGGAGAGGTGGATGACGTTGTGGAACTGGTCACCACAACAGGTCAGTATCTGTCACCACAGCTTCAGGTAAGAGATGTAGGCCTGCAGAGTTATAATACCTTTTTGTCTTTTTTTTTTTAGGGGATGTAAATGTTGTGGTGAAGGATAGTACACGTTTCTCTGCTGACAGTGCCCTCCGAATAATACAGCAAGTGATGGAATGTAGCACGGAACTGGACAGAATAAAACAAATAATTCATGTGATGGATCAAACATTTAAAGACATTCTAGATGTTTTGGGGAGAATCGAATAAGTCAACCAAACCCCCATTTTTTTTTCAGGAATGACTGTTCATCAACCTTTTATACTGTTTTTGACAATGCAACCAGCCAAAAATTGAATATGCACACAGTGTGTCAACATGTGCCATCTGCCATCAGGGGATATCCATGTACGTCTTTTGGGGGTGCAACCCCTGCCTCGTATCTAAAGTAGGTGAACTGAGAAAGGGGTTGCACCCCCAAAACACGTCCATTGATCACCCCTGATGGCAGATAGCACATGTTGACAATAGGGATCAGGAGTCTCAAATCCCTAGTGGAAAATAATACAAAATGTGTGCATATTCAATTTTTGGCTGGGCAAGGGGTGGCAAGACCCCATATTAGGACGGGCACATAGAGACATAGTTTGTGTAAGTGAATGTGTCAGATTGCTCAGAGGTATCCAATGTTGTAATTTTTGGAATGCAACTGTTTTTGTATTTTCCTAAGAAAAGAATTGGCGGTTTGTGGCCAGGAAAAAAAAAAAATAGGAAACATGTGTGTGAATGTGCACAGAGTAAAATGTTTGAACAGAAACAACGTGTAGCTTCTTTTTTCAATACGCTCTAACCTGATTTGTGTTTTTTTTTAAGGTTACATAGTGAAATGGTTGTTATTTACTAAAGGAAAATACACTTGGCACTACAAATGCACTAAGACAAACTAGGAGACAGGAAACAAACCAAAGTTAAAATTAGAAATCAGAATTTTATTTAACTCGTTCTCCAGGAATCTTTAGCCATAGCCTGTGATAGGAATTGCCCCCCTACCCGTGAAATATTCCATATATTTGTCCCGAACCTCACAGGCATTTTGGGGGGGCAAGCCAGGACGGGCAGATTCCAGGCCCGGCAGGGGATTAGCAGGTGAAAGTCCAGCCTCAGGCAATACTGAGGCCATATATGAATTGGATTTTCTGCTGAGAAAATTGTGTAGCACACAGCAGCATAAAACTACATAGTTTATTTTGTAGTCCGCCAAGTGTATGGAAGTCATAAAAATGCGGAACCGGCTGGCCATTATGCCAAAGGCATTTTCAACGACTCTTCGGCCCCTGGCCAGCCGGTAATTGAACACCCTCTTCTCTGGGGTCAGGGTCCTGTGAGGAAATGGCCTCATAAGATGCGGTCCGAGTCCAAAGGCTTCATCAGCCAAGAAAACAAAGGGGAGTCCTTCAATATTCCCTGCATCCGGTGGCAATGCAAGGTCGTCACTCTGGAAACGAAGGGCAAACTCCGTCTGGATGAAGGATCCCCCATCGGACATCCGGCCATTCTTCCCTACATCAACATAGAGGAATTCATACCGTGCTGACACCACCGCCATCAGCACAATGCTATTAAACCCCTTGTAATTGAAGTAGTAGGACCCAGAACGGGGTGGTGGCACGATGCGGACGTGCTTCCCATCTATGGCACCACCGCAGTTGGGGAAGTCCCACCGCGTGGCAAACTCCGATGCCACAGTCTGCCATTCCTGTGGCGTGGAAGGAAGCTGGGGAGTCAATCAAGATGAAAGAAAATTAGAATTTAAAAATATTACATTACAAGGAGATTATAATAAAAAACAATAGAGGCCAACATCAATCAAATTCTACGTTTATTAAGGTGTTTTCAATAAGTATAATGGAAGGCTCATGTTTCATATTCATCACCTCCTCTGATGGTCCATTAATACATTATTTTGGGGGGGGGGGGGTAGATGTGTTTGGCCACAGGATAGCAGTGCAGTGCAGTGGTGGTGCGTCCAGAGTGGGTGCTGGAACACTGCCCCCTCTCTCCTGTGCCCATCACTCAGAACAATACATAGGTTCTTGCCTTGCATTAACCTATGTATTGTCAATGCCGCCCACTATTCAGGTGTATGGCCCCCTGTTAAGCGACCAACATATGAATAACTGCGGCATTTATGGGGTGAAAATTGCATATCAGAAACAGGGAGGCAAATAGGCTTGCACATTACAGCCTGAGGGATGTAATTGGCTTCATAAAAGTTAAATAGGGGACGCAGGGGGGGGGGAGCATTCCTTGGGTAAACACTGACAGGCTGCTCTGCCAATCATGTTCACCAAGTCTGTTTAATGGTAACATGATTGGCTGATGCAACATCAAGGGAAGGAGAAGACATCAAGGACAGAAGAAGGATGGTGCTGACCACAAGAAGGTATGTGCAGGGCTGGGGACAAAATGGCTGCATTGGAGGGTTAAAAAATGGCTGCATTGGAGGGGACAAAATGGCTGCATTGGAGGGGACAACTGGGGGCGTTTAATAGGCACCTTTGCAAAAATGGAGGAAGTTTATTTCCTAAATTGGGGTTGGACCCCCAAACATTTGTTGCAACAGGCGCCCCTGCTGGAAAGGTTAGTGAAGGGAAATATGCATGGAGGAGAAAAAAGGGGCAATCTAAAGCTTCCAGCATGCATGGGGACAAAGGGGACATTCTCAGCATATTACAATCATGGTAATTAGGGAAGGATGAAAGAAATACAATACATTAGCATACATGAAATACATAAAATGTGATGTTAAAGGAGAAAACTTACCCTAATATAGTCCTCCTGCAGGACTTGGATGATGGCAGAACAGGTGTCTGGGATTATGAGGCCCAGAGCCTGGGGGGAGATGCCTGTCGTGAACTTCAAGTCCTGAAGACTTCTCCCTATCGCCAGATAACGTAACGTGGCGATGAGCCTCTGCTCAGCACTGATGGCTTCCCGCATAACGGTGTCCTGCCTGGTAATATAGGGGGACACCAAAGCCAACAGTTCCTGAAAAACGGGGTCAGACATCCGCAGAAAATTCCTGTAGTCCTCAGGATTATTCTCGACTATCTCCCGCAGCAGAGGCATATGGCAGAATTGGTCCCGCTGGAGCAACCAATTCTTGGTCCATGAACTCCTCCTCACACCATTCATGGACTGGTCTTGGTCCAAAACAAGCAGACCAACACCAAGCGCACGCACAGCACGAACTCGACGACGAGAACGTCCAGGCGACATGGCTAGGAAACGGTCGTCTTATCAGAACGTACAGAACAGAACACACTTTAGAACAGCAAGGCCTATGAATAACGAACTGAAAATCAGAAACGAACGGGCAAGAACGCACTGTAAAACAGATACGACCTGCCTAGACGCCCTGAAAGTCAAGATACGAACCCACAAGCACAAATTGAACCTCAGAAAATGAACTGAAAAGCACGAAGACTGAAAAGCGCGAATCGTCTCTTCCCAAACTTTTACTTCACACGCGGTAACACGAGATCAGCAAAAGCAGCCCAAGGGGTGGCGCCAAGAAAATCGATCTTCCCTTTTATAGTGCCGTCGTACGTGCTGGACGTGAGCGCGGAGAACAACGAGGAAATTGGGAAATGTCAGTGTGTACGCATAGAAAGCTTGATGAGAAACTCGTCAAGGTTAACAAGAATCTCGTCGAAAAAAACGACGTGTTTTTAACGACAAGAAACTCGGTCGTGTGTACGAGGCTTAACTGTGAAGAAACCTTTCCGTATTTGGAGATGAAATCTCTTTTCCTCTAGACGTAAAGAGTGCCCCCTTGTCCTTTGTGTTGACCGTAGAGTGAATAACTCAACACCACGATTCACTATATGGACCCCTTATATATTTGTACATGTTGTTCATATCCCCCCTTAATCTCCTTCTTAAGAGTGAATAAATTCAGTTCCTCTAATCTTTCCTCATAGCTGAGCTCCCCCATGCCTCTTATCAGTTTGGTTGCCCTTCTCTGCACTTTCTCCAGTTCCCCAATATCCTTTTTGAGAACTGGGGCCCAAAATTGAACTGCATATTCCAGATGAGGTCTTACTAATGATTTGAACAGGGGCAAAATTATATCTCTCTCTCTGGAGTCCATACCTCTCTTAATACAGGAAAGGACTTTGCTTGCTTTGGAAACCGCAGCTTGGCATTGCATGCCATTATTAAGCTTATGATCTACCAAAACCCCCAGATCCTTCTCCACTACGGATCCCCCAGTTGTACTCCCCCTAGTATGTATGATGCATTCATATTCTTAGCCCACAAGTGCATAACTTTACATTTATCAACATTAAACCTCATCTGCCACATAGTTGCCCAATTAGACAGGGCATTGAGGTCGGCTTGTAAATTGGCGACATCCTGTAAGGAGGACGTTATTCCACTGCATAGCTTAGTGTCATCTGCAAAGACAGAAATGTTACTTTTGATCTCAGACCCAATATCATTTATAAAGATATTAAAAAGTAAGGGTCCCATCACTGAACCTTGGGGTTAGGGATGAGCTTCGTGTTCGAGTCGAACATAGGTTCGACTCGAACATCGGCTGTTCGATCGTTCGACGAAGATCGAACGATTTGGGCCGTTCGCGCCAAATTCGAGTGACACGAACGGCCCACAGTGCACTACGCCATCGCAGTGTCATCCAGGCGCTGTGATTGGCCAAGCATGCACTGTGACCCCGCATGCTTGGCCAATCACAGCGCCGGCAGCGAGGACAGCAATGATTGGCCACAGGCAGGATGCCTGTGGCCAATTATTGCTGAGGGGGTTTAATACACGCCCCACACTATAAAAGGCCGCCAGCGCGGCGGCCTTGTGTAGTGTGTTCCGGAGCAGGGAAAGAGAAGCATAGGCAGGGACAGTGTCATTTTTTTCCTTTACTAATCCTGGATTCCTTGTGTTTAGGGACAGAGAAGGATAGGTAGGGAGAGTGTCAGTGTGTCATTCTGTGCTAAACCTTGTTTGTAGGGACAGAGAAGGACAGTGAGGGAAAGTGTCAGTGTGCTATTCTGTGCTAAATCTTGTTTGTAGGGACAGAGAAGGACAGTGAGGGAAAGTGTCAGTGTGCTATTCTGTGCTAATCCTTGTTTGTAGGGACAGAGAAGGACAGTGAGGGAAACTGTCAGTGTGCTATTCTGTTCTAAACCAATCTTGCTGAACCGTATTTGAAATCCTTGAGTTTAGGGACAGAGAAGGACACTCGTGGAAACTATCAGTGTGCTATTCTGTGCTAATCCTTGTTTGTAGGGACAGAGAAGGACAGTGAGGGAAAGTGTCAGTGTGCTATTCTGTCCTAAACCAATCTTGCTGAAGCATATTTGAAATCCTTGAGTTTAGGGACAGAGAAGGACACTCGTGGAAACTATCAGTGTGCTATTCTGTGCTAAATCTTGTTTGTAGGGACAGAGAAGGACAGTGAGGGAAAGTGTCAGTGTGCTATTCTGTCCTAAACCAATCTTGCTGAACCATATTTGAAATCCTTGAGTTTAGGGACAGAGAAGGACACTCGTGGAAACTATCAGTGTGCTATTCTGTGCTAAATCTTGTTTGTAGGGACAGAGAAGGACAGTGAGGGAAAGTGTCAGTGTGCTATTCTGTCCTAAACCAATCTTGCTGAACCATATTTGAAATCCTTGAGTTTAGGGACAGAGAAGGACACTCGTGGAAACTATCAGTGTGCTATTCTGTGCTAAATCTTGTTTGTAGGGACAGAAAAGGACAGTGAGGGAAAGTGTCAGTGTGCTATTCTGTCCTAAACCAATCTTGCTGAAGCATATTTGAAATCCTTGAGTTTAGGGACAGAGAAGGACACTCGTGGAAACTATCAGTGTGCTATTCTGTGCTAAATCTTGTTTGTAGGGACAGAGAAGGACAGTGAGGGAAATTGTCAGTGTGCTATTCTGTCCTAAACCAATCTTGCTGAACCATATTTGAAATCCTTGAGTTTAGGGACAGAGAAGGACACTCGTGGAAACTATCAGTGTGCTATTCTGTGCTAAATCTTGTTTGTAGGGACAGAAAAGGACAGTGAGGGAAACTGTCAGTGTGCTATTCTGTTCTAAACCAATCTTGCTGAACCATATTTGAAATCCTTGAGTTTAGGGACAGAGAAGGACACTCGTGGAAACTATCAGTGTGCTATTCTGTGCTAAATCTTGTTTGTAGGGACAGAGAAGGACACTCGGGGAAACTGTCAGTGTGCTATTCTGTTCTAAACCAATCTTGCTGAACCATATTTGAAATCCTTGAGTTTAGGGACAGAGAAGGACACTCTGGGAAACTATCAGTGTGCTATTCTGTGCTAAATCTTGTTTGTAGGGACAGAGAAGGACAGTGAGGGAAACTATCAGTGTGCTATTCTGTGCTAAACCAATCTTGCTGAACCATATTGCAAATCCTTGTGTTTAGGGACAGAGAAGGATAGGCCGGGGACAGTGTCAGTGTCTTTGTTGCTAAGCCTTCTGCACAGTATACACCTGAAGGTAGCCCTTATTGCTGTTTTTCCCATCTCCCTGCAGGCCATCCATTAAAATGTCTGGAAGGCAAACAAGGAGAGGCAGACAGTCAGGAGGCAAAAAAAGAGGGCAAGCAGGCTCTGTGTCTGGGGGCAACAGTGCTGGTCGTGGACGCGGTGCATTGTCATCAGCACATGGCCATGGGACACGCTTGTCCTTCTTTTCGGCAGCTGGACATGTTGAGCCACATCATGCCAAAGACTTGGTAGAGTGGATGACCAAGCCCACCTCATCCTCCTCATCCTCTCTCACCCAGGCTCAGGGTACTGGCAAAGCAGCTGCCAAAGCGTCCTCTTCTCTGTTATCAATGTCATCATTAGTCACTCCTTCCCTAGACCCACCATGTCCTCCTCCTGAGGAGTCCCCCGAACTGTTTGAGCACAGTGTTGGGTACATGCTCCAGGAGGATGCCCAGCGTTTCGAAGGATCTGATGATGATACCCAGCTAGAGGAAGGCAGTAGCGTGAGAGCTGAGAGAGGGGATGCTCAAGAAGGACACCAATCTGGCAGTCATGCTCCAGCAGCTGCAGCATACTGCCAGATTGGCTCCAGTGATGAGGAGGGAGGGGATGATGAGGTCACTGACTCCACGTGGGTGCCTAATAGGAGAGAGGAGGAGGAGGAGGATGAGGAGGAGGCACATCTCCAACGAGGCAGGATGCCCTTGGGTGGCCAGCGTATGGGCAGCACACCAACGGAATCACACCGCAGAGCTCCGCCTGTGCAGGGCGCTGCCTCTGCCCGTCATTCAAAAAGTTCTTTGGTGTGGGCCATTTTTGAGGCGAGTGCATCAGATCGCACAGCTGCTGTTTGCAACATATGTCTCAAGCGTATATCGCGTGGCCAAAACATCAGCCGCTTGGGCACCACATGCTTGATCAGACATATGTTGACCTGCCATGCAGCTCGTTGGCAAGCCTACCTTAAAGACCCACACCAAAGAACAAAGCGGACCTCTCCTTGCACCGCATCAGCTGGGATCTCCAACCCCAGTATACCTTCAGTCCTCTCTGAAACCTGCACTGAGAGGAATGAAGGTGTAGAATTAGGTGCGTCACAGCCAAGTACTTGCGGGCACTCTGCTAGCAGTACACCGACGTCCGATTCTAGCAGGCAAATTTCCCTGCCCCAGCTGCTGGACCGTCGAAAGAAGTTCACTTCCAGCCATCCACATGCCCAGCGGTTGAATGCTAGCTTGGCTAAATTGCTAGCGCTTCAACTGCTGCCTTTTCAGTTGGTAGACTCGGCCCCCTTCCGTGAGTTTGTGCAATGTGCGGTTCCTCAGTGGCAGGTTCCCAAACGCCACTTTTTCTCACGGAAGGCGATTCCGGCTCTCTACAGGCATGTGGAAGGCAATGTCTTGGCCTCGCTGGACAGGGCGGTCAGCGGTAAGGTGCATATTACCGCTGACTCATGGTCCAGCAGGCATGGACAGGGACGTTACCTTTCTTTCACGGTCCATTGGGTCACTCTTTTGGCAGCTGGGAAGGATGCAGGACAAGGTGCAGTAGTGTTGGAGGTTGTTCCACCGCCACGCCTCCAAAATGCTACTACTGGTTGTGACACACCTCTCTCCTCCACCCCCTCCTCTTCTTCTTCCTCCATGGCCTCTTCCTGTGGTTTGTCCTCGGAACCAGCGGTGCTCCGTAGGCGTTCAAGGGGCTACGCAAGTACGCAGGCAAAAAGATGCCATGCCGTGCTTGCGCTGGTGTGTTTGGGGGACAGGAGCCACACTGGGGCAGAGGTCCTGTCTGCTCTGCAGGGGCAGGCCGAGAGGTGGTTGACGCCACGCCAGCTTAAGCCAGGAATGGTGGTTTGCGACAATGGCACCAACCTCCTCTCCACCCTCCGACAGGGACAACTGACCCATGTGCCCTGTATGGCTCACGTCCTTAACCTGGTGGTGCAGCGGTTCTTGGGCAGGTGCCCGGGCTTACAGGATGTCCTGAGGCAGGCCAGGAAAGTCTGTGTGCATTTCCGCAGATCTTATAATGCCAGTGCTCGCCTGGCTGAGCTGCAAAAGGAGTTGAACCTGCCCAAGAACCGCCTTATATGTGACATGCCCACCAGGTGGAACTCAACGTTGGCCATGCTGCAGCGGCTGCACACGCAGCAGAGGGCCATCAATGAGTACCTGTGTGACTACGGCACCAGGACAGGGTCAGGGGAGCTCGGTTTTTTTTCACCACGCCAGTGGGGCATGATCAGGGATGCATGCACTGTCCTGGCACCATTTGAGGAGGCCACGAGGATGGTGAGCAGTGACAGTGCATGCATCAGTGACACTGTACCTCTTGTCCACCTGTTGGAGCACACGCTGCGTGGAATAATGGACAGGGCACTTGAGGCAGAACAGAGGCAGGAAGAGGAGGACTTCCTTGCCTCTCAAGGCCCCCTTTACCCAGACAGTGTTCCTTCTGTCCCACCCATCGCACAGGAAGAGGAGGAGGAGGAGGAGGAGGAGGAGGATTGTGTCAGCATGGAGGTGGAGGCTGGCACTCAGCATCATCAGCAGCAGTCTTTTAGGGATGATTTACAGTCCCAAAAAAACAGTGGACTTGTACGTGGCTGGGAGGAGGTAGCTGCGGATCATGTCGTCCTTAGTGACCCAGAGGACTCCGGACTGAATGCCTCAGCTAACCTACGCTGCATGGCCTCCCTGATCCTGCAAAGTCTGCGGAAGGATCCTCGTATTCTTCGGATCAAGGAGAGGGACCATTACTGGCTGGCCACTCTCCTTGATCCACGGTACAAGGGTAAGGTTGCGGACCTTATGTTACCGTCGCAGAGGGAGCAGAGGATGAGACAACTCCGGGAGGCCTTGCAGAAAGGTCTTTGCAACGCGTTCCCAGAGACTGGGAGGTTACAAACTCCTGGTCCTGGACAACGAGTTGCTGAGGCTTTGGGCAGTCAAAGAAGGAGCGGTGGGGAAGGTGGCCGTCTGACCGATGCGTTCAGACAATTCTTTAGTCCGCAGCCCCAAAGTATGATCGGTTCCAGCAACCATCGCCAGCGTCTGATATACATGGTGCAGGAATACCTAGGGGCAAGGTCAGACTTGGACACCTTCCCCACCGAAAATCCTCTGGCTTACTGGGTCTTGAGGATGGATCACTGGCCAGAGCTTGCACAGTATGCAATTGAGCTACTGGCCTGTCCTGCATCCAGCGTTCTTTCAGAACGCACATTCAGTGCTGCTGGAGGATTTGTCACGGATCACAGGGTGCGCCTGTCCACCGACTCGGTTGATCGACTGACTTTCATCAAGATGAACCAGTCTTGGATCACCACCAGCTACCACACACCTGATGCTGATATAACAGACTAATTGATTTTAAAATGTCACATCCCTTCAAGACTGATGCTGATGCTGAGTGCCTGTGCTGTTATGTTGACTGGCTATCCTCCTCCTCCTACTCAATGATACGATTAATGATGATAGCTTGGAAGATCATTTTGGTTTATGGGTGACGCCACCAGTGGCTAAGGCCCAATTTTTCAGCCCCTGTTTAACAGGGGCGTGTAATTACAATTTTTGATGCAATACTTTGCAACAGGCCTCATTGCTGTGCTCCAAGTACAGTATCTGTGAGGGGTTGCAGTGTTGTGCCACCAGTGCCTAAGGCCCAATTTTTCGGCCCCTGTTCAACAGGGGCATGCAATTATAATATTTTTATTTTTTTTTACAATCAGGTTGTGTTTATTGAGCAGTTATATATACATGAACATATAAACAGAGCTCGGCCAACATAGCCGAGGAATATGACATTACAACTTGTGACATACAAATCAGTGTATTCAGCAGGCAACAGCGACATATAAGGGATAATGTAAAGAATATAACTTATGGGGGGGGCCCCCGACTACCCAACCGGCCATCCTATCTCATTCGGGCGCAAAAGTCTAGAAGGGGGTTGCAGGACCAATCAAGGCGATATCCAGGGCAACCACACCTTGTCAAACTTCCAGGGGCATCCCCTGCTGATATACGTCAGCCTGTACATTGGTATTGCAGCATCAACCATGGCCAGCCAGGAGGACACTGACGGAGAGCTAGGGGATATCCACTTGCAAATAATAGACTTTTTGGCATAAAATAACAAGTACGCAATCAACTGTTTCCTATGGCGGGGTCTCTGCTCATCATCTTGGACCCCAAACAAGGCTAGCTCTGGCGACACGGGAAGCTCCAAGTCCAGTTTCAGATTGATCAACTCAAACACCCCTCTCCAGAATACCTGTATCTTAGGGCATTCCCAAAGTAGATGTATAAGGGTGCCAGGGTGAGTCCGACATCTTGCGCAGCAGGGGTCTCTGTCAGGGTATATCCTATGGAGCCTAACCGGTGTATAATACACCCTGTGCAACATTTTGATTTGTGTCAGTTTGTCCCGGGAGGAAATCACCAGCTTGGGACATTCCTCCAACGCGTCCTCCTACTCCTCCTTCCCCAGGGATGGGACGTCCGCCTTCCACCTATCCCAAAGCCTGTCCAGTCTCGGGGTATCTGGTTTGAGCAGTGTCCCATATAGTACAGAGAGTGGCTTTTTGAGGTCCTCCTGTACCAAGAGCGACTCAACTGGGTCAAATTCTAACAGGGGTCTAGTGGAAAATTGCGCCCTAGCAGCGTGGCGTAGTTGGAGATATCGGAAGAGCATCCATCGCGGCACCTGAAACTGCCTGCTAAGCTGTGCAAAGGTTAAAAGTACCCCATTTGGCATAATGTCCTGCAATGTTTTAACCCCGAATCTGGCCCAGATCGGTGGATCAGGAATCGATCTAAAGTGCGGCAGTCCAGGATTGCCCCACAATGGCTGAGCCGGGGCCCATCTATTGGGCAGGGAGAACCTTTTCCTAGTAGCCGCCCAAACCTTAAGGGTAGTTTTGGTGGGGGCCGGAACCATAGAATATGCCCTTGCCCCTCTGTATATCAGGTTTCGCAGGTCCATCAAGGAACCCAAACAGGCTGCCTCGAGGCACACTGCTGCATTTGACCTATCTCCCACCACCCACCAGTGTGCCGTCACCAGGACAGCTGCCCAGAAGTAGACCAGCAGATCTGGTAAAGCGAGCCCCCCCAGCCGCGTAGGAAGATGAAGGGTAGACCTAGCCAGTCTGGGGACCCTCCCATTCCACAGAAATGAGGTAATGCACCCATTAACAGCTCTAAAGAAGGAGGCCGGGATCCAGACCGGGGCGTTCTGAAATATATAATTAAACTTTGGTAGCAGAACCATCTTAATAATGTTGATGCGTCCTATGAGGTTCAGGGGGAGACCAGACCAAGCTAGGCACTTCTCCTTTACTACATTCAATAGGGGGAGAACATTATGTGTATAATATTGGGCTGCCTCCCTTGTCACCATTACTCCCAAGTATTTAAATTCAGTGACCCACTTTAAGGGGGACGGGCTAGCCAGAGAGGGAGCCCGGGCATCCAGCGGGAAGAGCACCGACTTGGACCAGTTTATTCTAACTCCAGAGAACGTCCCAAAAACTTCAAACGTCTCCAGGGCTGCCAGCAGCGAGGGACCAGCGTCATTGAGGTACAGGAGGGTGTCGTCCGCGTAGAGGGATATCTTCTCCTCCAGCCTCCCAACCGATAGCCCGGAAATCGCCCGGGACTCCCGGACAGCGATCGCCAGGGGTTCCAACACAAGGGCAAATAGGCCGGGGGAGAGGGGGCACCCCTGACGAGTCCCCCTGGAAAGCTGAAAGGGCTCCGAGACCCACCCATTGGTGCGAACCCTCGCCACCGGCCTCCCATACAGCATCCGAATCCAGTGTATAAAACGGGGGCCAAAGCCAAACCTGGCCAAGACCTCCCACAAATACCCCCATTCCACCGAGTCGAAGGCTTTCTCCACGTCCAGAGAAGCCACCACCCGGGATCCGACACGGTCATGCGTTACAGAGAGATTCAAAAAGAGTCTCCGAATATTGATGTCGGTGCCCTTACCCGGCATAAATCCAGTCTGATCCATGTGAATCAGCTCAGTAATCACTCCTGATAGACGGTTCGCAATGATCTTGGCAAGGACTTTAGCGTCCACGTTCAGTAGGGAGATGGGCCTGTAGGAGGCACAATCTAGAGGATCCTTACCGGGCTTGGGCACCAACACAATAACCGCATCCGCCATAGATTTAGGCAGGGCACCATGTCTGCTGAATTCTGAGAGAAGCATTGTCAGCTTTGGGGCAAGGGTCTCCAAGTTCTGTGAGTAGAATTCTGTCGGAAGTCCGTCAATCCCAGGGGTCTTACCTCCCTGCAACCCCCTTATGGCCCCCTGAACTTCCTCCAGGGTAATGTCTGTCTCAAGGTCTGCCCGCACAGTCTCATCAAGTGTGGGGAATGGGACCGAGTCCAAAAAGGCCTGCAGGTCAGAGGGCGAATACTGAACTCTCGAGGAGTAGACCCCTTGAAAGAATTGGGAGAATCTAGTATTGATATTGTCCGGGGAAGTAAGCACCGTCCCTCCCTCATCCCGTACCCCCACTATATGTGTAGACTGAGTCGAACCCCTGGATAGCCATGCCAGCAAGTGTCCATTCTTGTTTCCATGTTCAAAAACTCGTTGGGCAGAGTACAACATAGATTTCTTAGTCTGATCAATCCGGCACAGGGAAAGCTTCCTAAGGGCCTGCTGCCATGTAGAATATGTTGCCTCCGTAGGGGCCTCAACATAGGATCTCTCACACCCACTAGCCTCCTCCTCCCTGTCAAGCAACTCCTTCTCACCCTCCCTTTGCAATGTGGATATCCGGGAGATATATTCCCCCCTAACCCAGGCCTTAAAAGCATCCCACTGCACACCAGAGCCAGCCGAGTCCCTGTTAGCAGACCAATAATTACAGATAAACTCCGCCATATCTTCCTGAATCCTGTCGTCCATGGCCCAGTACCTGGAAAGGCGCCATAGCCTCGCACCCCCAGGGTCCGCAGTCGATAGATCCAGACAGACGGGCGCGTGATCCGATATGCCCCTAGATAGATGACTAGCATCTCAAACCCAATTGAGGGCCACATTAGTGGCATATACTAGATCAATACGAGACAGAGTTCTATACGTGGCAGAGTGGCACGTGTACTCCCTAGTATGAGGGTGAAAGTGTCTCCACACGTCCGTCAATCTATATGCTTCCACCCATCGGGGGAGGTCCGAGGAGGGTCGAGACACGGAATGCAGCCTGTCCATGCCCTGGGAGGGGACCAAATTAAAGTCTCCAAAAACGTAAAGAACTGGTGCATCAAATTCAAGAATTATCCCCATAAGATCATATAGCAGTTGTATCGAGGCCGGGGGGGGGCAAGTACACCCCAGCCAAGACCACCCGCTTATCAAAAATACATGCATGGAGAACCACAAATCTGCCCCCGGGGTCCGTACGGACGTCTATGATCCGGAACGGCAGAGACTTCCTAATCAGGACACTCACTCCCCGGGCATAGCAGGAGTAGGTGGAGTGGTAAGCTGCTCCAACCCAGGCCCTGCGCAAAGCAAGAATTCGTGAGCCCGTCAAGTGAGTCTCCAATAGAATACAGATGTGGGGGCTAATCTTCTGAAGGTACCGGAACACCAGGGATCTCTTAACCGCAGAGCCGAGACCCCGGACGTTCCAGGAAACAACTCTAATCTGAGCCATCAGGACGAGTGACGGACATAGATATCCCCACCCCCCACAGACATAGAGCGCCCAAGATCCAAAAAAGGGCACAGGGACCCCCCCTCCCCCCCAGAACATCTCCATCACTGAACCTGCAAAAGGAAATTATTAGGCATGTAATGTCACAAAGAAACAAAACAAAAATCTTCCCCTCCCCCTGCAACAGCAGTATAACAACCAGTTCCCAACAGTTCCCTACCCCCCCACACCCCGCCACCCCATCCCAATCATGGAGAGCATAATCCCCTAACCCCAGACAACAGGTCTGTTAGAACAAGGTACTAGTGTATCGGGCCGTGGACCGGAGGAGACCACACACTAGTCCAGGTGCTAGTTCAGCACCAGAGCCGCTGGCCACCACATGAAAGTACCTATTAATGCAGGTAGCAACCCCAAATTCCCACGGCAGTCCATGGCAAAGTACAGGCGAGTAACTGCACTCGGGGCATTCAAAAGAGCATAGTACATACCCCAGAACAGCACTGGTGTCCCCAGGCAGCAGCAGAACCCAAACTTCTGGAGGGTCCCGGCAGAATTGAAGGCAGCAAGGTGGGCCCTAACGCAGCCAGGTTGGCAGCAGATAAAACGGGCAGATATGTCTTCTCATGCATAGAAGGAAGGTAGTTGGCAACTCAGTGACGAGGTGGTAGTGTGTCGATCCAGGAGAAAGCTTCCCTTGGTGACATGAAGATGCGTATGGTTTCACCATCTTGTACCCGGAGACGTGCAGGGAACATCATATTGTATCGAATATCACGGGTGCGGAGCTGGGCCTTGACCTGGTCGAATGACTTCCGCAACTTCTGGGTCTCCATCGAATAATCCGGGAAGATGAGAACTTTAGCGTTCTCGTACCGAAGCTCTCCCTTACCCCTTGCGGCTCTCAGCACCTCATCCCTGTCCCGAAAATTCAGGAACCGGAGAATGAACGGGCGGGGAGGGCCCCCGGCAGGATTCGGCCGCAGAGGGATCCGGTGCGCTCGCTCCACCGCATAGAAGGGAGAGAAGTGAGCCTCTGGGAGGAGATCATGCAGAAGGCCCTCCACAAATCCAGTTGGGGACTGTCCCTCCGCACCCTCCGGGAGTCCAACAATCCGGAGGTTGTTCCTCCTATTTCGGTTTTCGGCGTCGTCGGCCTTATATTCCAGTGCCTTGATCCTGTTGTGCCTGGCTCGGAGGTCAGCGGAGTGGCTTGTCACTACGTCCTCCACATCCCCCACCCGCCGCTCCACCTCCGAGACTTGGGACCTTATCTTGTCCATATCCTGCCTCATGATCCCCATCTCCAGCTGCACAGCCTCAATCTTAGAGGTGAGTGTTGCTTGGCAAGTCGCTATGGCTGCCATGATGTCGGCTACATAGCTGGGCTGGGACGGGGGCTCCTCCGCCCGCACTGTTTGTGACGCCATCTTGGAAGGCCGCACACCACGAGGCCGCACACAGGCCGGGGGAGAGTCTGCAGGGATCTCGGACAGCGGAAGAAACCGAAGCGTCTTACCTCCACCTGAGCCTCCCCGCCGTGTGCGGCATCTCATCTGCCAGGGAATAGGAGCCACGAACGGAGTTTAAACCCGCCTGGACAGGATAAAAGGCAAGGTAGCCAGCAGAGCTCCGTTAAGTGCGACTGTTCAGGTCTCCATCTTGGCCACGCCCCGCAATTATAATTATTGATCTAATAATTCACAGCAGGGCCCATTGCTGCGCCCACCAAGAGTAACTGTCAGGCCTTACAGTGTTGTGGCACCAGCACCACCATCAAAGGCCCAATTTTTACTACCACTGTTCAACAATTATATGTTATTACAATTCCTGATATAATAGTTGACAGCAGGACGTTCCAGCACCCACCAAGAGTAACTGTGAGTGCTTACAGTGTTGTGCCAACACCAACACCTAAGGGGCCAATTTCTGCAGAGTATATACGGCAGGTCCCTACTTTCAAACATCCAACTTACAAACGACTACTACTTGCAAACGGAAGAAGACAACAGGAAGTGAGAGGAAATCTACCCCTTGGAAGGAAAATTCTCTCCTGTAAGAATTAATATGGGAGAAAGGTGTCTCCTCTCTACTGATGCTTTATCACCAATCCTTGTTTCAATAAAAACACCACATTTCAAAAACAGTTGTCATTGGGACGCAAAGTGAGGTGAAATGTCCTGAACAGGGGCACAGACAGCAAAAAAAATGTTACAGGGGTGATAACCCTTCCCTATGTTTTCCAAAAAGCTTAAAAATAGGTATTTGGCCTGGAGCTACACTTAAACAATGTAGCTGTTCAAAATTACAAACAGATTCTACATAAGAACAAACCTACAGTCCCTGTCTTGTATGCACCGCCTGTATACGGCTGTTCAGAGTATATAGGGCCTTTTTTATTTTGTGTGCGGGGTTCCCCTTAATATCCATACAAGACCCAAAGGGGCTGGTAATGGGCTGGGGTAGGGGGGGGGGGGTTGATGGGGTAGCTATGCCATTTTTCTTAAAGATTTTCATCCATATTACCGGGACCAGACATTACATTAAAGCCGCAAGCAGTTTTAAATGGCTTTTTTTTCCTTTAGAAATGTTATTTTGTGCAGGGACAGTTCTAAACACGGGAAACACGTGGCACTTCACAGGCATACTTTAGACACCCCCCAGGTACAATATTTAAAGGAATATTTGACTTTTTTTTTTTCACTTTATGCATCATTAAAATGACTGCTCCCGGAAAACGTCTGTTTTTAAAACTTCTTTTTGCATTGATACATGTCCCCTGGTGCAGAACCCGGGTTCCCAAACTCTGTTTAGGACAAAAACATGGATAATAGTCGTTATAATTAGCACTTTAGAATCCGAACGTTCGCATCCATTGTATTTAATAGGGTTCTAATGTTCGTGCGAACTTTCGGACCGTTCGCGGGTTCTGGTGCGAACCGAACCCGGGGGTGTTCGGCTCATCACTACTTGGGGTACACCACTGATAACCTTAGACCATTCAGAGGAAGAATCATTAACCACGACTCTCTGCATTCTGTCTCTTAGCCAGTTTTCTATCCATTTACAAACTGATATTTCCAAGCCTGTAGACTTTACCTTACACATGAGCCGTGTGTGGGGAACTTTATCGAACACTTTTGCAAAATCCAAGTATACCATGTCCACCGCCACCCCTCTGTCCAAGGTTTTACTTACCTCTTCATAAAAAGAAATCAGGTTTGTCTGACAACTTCTGTCTTTCATGAATCCATGCTGTCTGTTGCTTAAAATATTTTCTACCAGCAAGAACTCATCTGTGGTCTTTTATTAATCTCTCCAGTATCTTCCCAACTATAGAAGTTAAACTAACAGGTCTATAGTTACTTGTGTAGCGACACAACCCCCTTTCCTGCTTTTGGCTCCTTAGCAGGAAAAAAAGGGCACACCGTGCTACGAGCCCGTACCCTCTTGTATAAAGAGGTTGAGCAGTGTAATGTACCTGGGTCTCTGTGATCAGGTTCCCCCAGAGAATGGCTCCCATCTCCACTGTAACAAAGACAAGTCTCTATTCCCCAATAACATTAAGGTTCACACCGATTGCAACTCCAACTAAGAGTTTATTTTCTCTTTTTATGCACGATAACTGGACAGGAGAAGGTTGGAAGAAGAGCAGGACAGCAAAAGGTGTGAGAATAGGTCCAGGCACAAACAAATTCTTATTCGCTACCCATATCTTCAGGTAGACTCAGCCCATCCGGATAGTCTCCCAATGGAGTGGGCCCTAGCAGCCGGAATGATGCTCGAACTAGATACACACAGTCTCTGCCACAGACCTGGTGAACTTGGTTGCAACGTTAAGCCTCTCTCTGGAGGGATGACATCTCCCTGAAAGTTACCGGGCCCCTTCCTTCACTGTGAGTTCCTCACCAGTCCCTTGGAATGGTCCTCCTCCGGCCTCCTCATCTAAGATACGGGTCTCCTCGCAAGGCAGCACCGTGGGATTCCTCGATCCTCTGTGGGCCCCAGCCAAAGGTGCTGAGCCCAAGGCCTCCAGTTGCAGCCCCAGGGCTAAAGGTGCCTGGGACTGATCCGCCAGTGTACCGAACCAGGAACTCCACCCCAGAGCTAAAGGTGCCTGGGGTGGCCACGAACAGAATCTCACACTCACCCACTCCCGGGGTCGGACCCCCGGGAACTCACCCCTGACAGACAGGGTCTGCCCCTTTTATATCCCCTCCCGTGATGCACATTGGGCCAAAACGCCCACCATACCACCGCCAACAGGGGACATCCAAGGCCCAGCACTGTACCAGCGGTTCAACTCTGGCCTCCGATGGCAGCGCCACCAACAGGCCATGGGGAACTACACACCAGTATCCCATCTGCAGCTAAAATTGGGTTTTACTGAACCCTATCAAATAATGTGTTTGAGCACAACTACCACTCAAACATCCCCCTAAATTTCAAAGCCCCGCTACACACTCCCCCGGGACAGATAGACACTGTCCCCAGTGTCTGGGGTAAACCCACGTACCTCAAGCCTGAGTCTACGCATGTTTATCTCAGAACTATATACAAAAAAAAACACAATAATGGAAAAAATGGTTTGTTTGTGCCGGAACCTGATTGTGGGGGAAAGGGGTTGAATAAAGAAATGAAGGAAGATCAACAGAAGAGCAGAAAAAAATGTGTACATCCCACTCTCAATGTCACATACATATATAAAACACATTAATTTATACACTTACATCTCCCTCCCCTCCTCGCCTAGCTAACCCACCCATGCTCAGTGGTTGTCAGGCGTTCACCTGCAAAGGGAGAAAACACATACAAAACTAGCATAATCATATCCTACATTGTTATACAAAAGAAGGGAACTACTCTCCCCTAGGGGAAAATATTTTCCTTCTACTAAAGTACTCATTACACTAGTCCTAGTGCAAATAGAAACTATTAATATACATCAATTATATACATGTTTTCCATTTGAGCGCACAGAAACCCTTCGCAACACCGCCACCTAGTGGAAGTGTCACCGTCATAACATGCTCTCAAAATTTGAAAATGATCTCTTCCATTTCTTCTTCTGTGGCCCTAACTGCACCTACTCCCCAAAGTCTCTGTCTTTGTAACGCTGTGAGCGGAGAGTAACAGCAACAGCTCCCCTGGCTCTCCAGCTGAGTAGACAACCCCAATTTACAAGGGCAAAGTCCCTGGACGCCAGGAGAGTACACTCCGGAAACAATAAAACACATCAGAGCCCAGTCTTTCAGAGGTAGCATTTTGGATCGGGTAAAACAAGGAGCTTCCATTTCTTATCAAAAGTTTCAATGGAATAAACTGCATCCTCCCGCTCCTTCCGACACACAACCACCCGATCCGCATGTATGTGCCTACCAAGTACCCAGTTCATCTTGCACCCTTTGTACCTCTCCGCAACAGCTGCAGAACAGGAGAGATACCAGCGGGCGTTAGGTACTTTTAAATAGTCCCACAGAAAGTCAGCGTACCATCTCTCCCTGTAGGCCTCCACCTCGAAAAGTAAGTCTTTTGAGAGATACGGGTACTCCCATCCGTAATCAGCAGCCACCCTATGGTTGAATAGCCGCTGCATCCTGGAGAGCGGAGGAATAGTGGCACGGTCTCCCGCACCCTGTAAGACAATGGCATCTGGATGCCTAGGCACTTTCACTGCCTTGAGACCCAACATAGTAGCCCGCAATGGCGCATACTTAGCCACGGCGGCAGGCACGGGCAACTTAGGTCTGGGTGATGCAGGCCTGGGGTCAGATACCTCCTCTAACACAGGGGCCTCCGCCGGGGGAACAACAGCCCCAGGAACTTTGGGTACATTTTTCCTACTTCTTGCGGAGGATAGGGGTATTTTATCCCAGCTTTTCCTGACGAACAGCTCGTCTATTTCGGCGTCTTCTCCCATCTCAGAGGACGACTCTAGATCAGAGGTGTCACATTCCTCTGCCGGCAAGTAATTCCTAGTAGTAGAGGAATCACTATCTCTTACTAGTTCAAGTTCCCTGGGGTCAGGAACCCAAGCATCCCCGATACTTCGGACACTTAACTTTGTCCCTTTCCCCGGCTTACCTCGACCTGTAGCTGTCACGGATCGTCCGGAGGTCCCTCCGATTAGGCAATCCGACTCAGGTAAGCGCTGGGGTGTAGCTCGACCCACGGCCGTAAGGAGGCTTTCACATAGCCGACCTTCTGCTTAGGCGGTGGGAGCGAGGACTCTGTAACAACCGAGGCAACATCCTCCGGTTTCTCCTTCTCCGGTTCCTCTTCCACCAGAACATTTGCAACGACTTCCTCCGAAGTCACGACAGTGCGCGTGGGGGTGGCTGCAGAAGCTCTGGTTTCCTCCTCAAGAGTAGTGGCGCCCGTAAGGCAATTCAAACGGTAGGCCCGAGATTTTTCTGTAGGTTGCTCCACCTTGAAGATGAACTCCTTGCACTTTTCATATCTTCCAAAGGGCCGAAGGTGCACCACCAGTCCCTGGCATCCGGGACAAACCACTCCAAGGGCCTCCGCATCCATGCAGACATAGAGAGCGAAGCTACCCCGAGGCATCAGCCGAATCCCGTATCCATAAAGGGAGCAGCGAAAGAGGCAACGTTCATGGAAGAAGAACTTGGAATCCATGGGGCATTAGTCGCCATGTTGATCACTCGCCGATCCATCACGCACTGTCCATTTGGCAGCAAAGCCACCATACACGACTCATCGCATGGCGAGGCTCCTCCCATTTTCCTGCAATGTTCGCAGGCTTTTAGTTTCCTTGACACGCCCATGAACTATGCAGCTTGGGCTCTCCTCGTGGCGCAGCCAGAATTCTTCCAAAGATGGCCGACCTCCACGGAGCCTCACAAGGGGAATACAGTCCAACTTCTGGGGGTTTCTTCTTTCCGATCAAAGAAATCCCGGACTCGAGCCCCCACGTGTAGCGACACAACCCCCTTTCCTGCTTTTGGCTCCTCAGCAGGAAAAAAAGGGCACACCGTGCTACGTGCCCGTACCTCTTGTATAAAGAGGTTGAGCGGTGTAATGTACCTGGGTCTCTGTGATCAGGTTCCCCCAGAGAATGGCTCCCGTCTCCACTGTAACAAAGACAAGTCTCTCTTCCCCAATAACTTTAAGATCCACACCGATTGCAACTCCAACTTAGAGTTTATTTTCTCTTTTATGCACGATAACTGGACAGGAGAGGGTTGGAAGAAGAGCAGGACAGCAAAAGGTGTGAGAATAGGTCCAGGCACAAACAAATTCTTATTCACTACCCATATCTTCAGGTAGACTCAGCCCATCCGGATAATCTCCCAATGGAGTGGGCCCTAGCAGCCGGAATGATGCTCGAACTAGATACACACAGTCTCTCCCACAGACCTGGTGAACTTGGTTGCAACGTATAGCCTCTTTCAGGGAGATGACATCCCTCCAGAGAGTTACCGGGCCCCTTCCTTCACTGTGAGTTCCTCACCAGTCCCTCGGAACGGTCCTCCCCCGGCCTCCTCATCTAAGATACGGCTCTACTCGCAAGGCAGCACCCTGGGATTCCTCGATCCTCTGTGGGCCCCAGCCAAAGGTGCTGAGCCCAAGGCCTCCAGTTGCAGCCCCAGGGCTAAAGGTGGCTGGGACTGATCCGCCAGTGTACCGAACCAGGAACTCCACCCCAGAGCTAAAGGTGCCTGGGGTGGCCACGAACAGAATCACATGCTCCCGGGGTCGGACCCCCGGGAACTCACCCGCTCCCGGGGTCGGACCCCCGGGAACTCACTCCTGACAGACAGCATCTGCCCCTTTTATATCCCCTCCCGGGATGCACAGCGGGTCAACACGCCCACCATACCACCGCCGACAGGGGACATCCAAGGCACAGCACTGTACCAGCGGTTCAACCCTGGCCTCCAATGGCAGCACCACCAACAGGCCACGGGGAACTACACACCAGTTTCTTGTCTGCAGCTAAAATTGGGTTTTACTGAACCCTATCAAATAATGTGTTTGAGCACAACTACCACTCAAACATCCCCCTAAATTTCAAAGCCCCGCTACACTTGGTAAAGACTTTGTTCCCTTTAACGTGAGCCCAGAGAGAGGGGGTGCCCAAGAAGGATAGCAAACTGGCAGTCATGTTCCCCCAGCTGCAGCATACTGCCAGGTTTTCTCCAGTGACGAGGAGGGAGGGGATGATGAGGTCACTGACTCTATGTGGGTGCCTGATAGGAGAGAGGAGGAGGAGGAGGAGGAGGCACATTTCCAACGAGGCAGGATGCCCTCTAGGGGCCAGCTTAAGAGCGGCCAACCGACTGCATCACACCGCAGAGCTCAGCATGTGCAGGGCGCTGCTGTCTCTGCACGTTATTCCAAAAGTTCTTTGGTGTGGGCCTTTTTTGAGACATGTGCAGCAGATCGCACCATTTCTATTTGCAACATATGTCTGAAGCGTATCTCGCGTGGCCAAAACATCAGCCGCTTGGGCACCACATGCTTGACCAGACATATGTCAACCTGCCATGCAGTCCATTGCTAAGCGTACATAAAAGACCCACACCAAAGAACAAAGCGGACCTCTCCTTGCTCCTCATCAGCTGGGATCCCCAACCCCACTATACCTTCCGTCCTCTCAGAAACCTGCACTGAGAGGAATGAAGGTGTAGAATTAGGTGTATCACTGCCAAGTACTTGCGGGCAATCTGCTATCGGTACACCAACATCCGATTGTACCAGGCAAATTCCCTGCCCCAGTTGCTGCACCGGTAAAAGGAATTCGCTCCCAGCCATCCACATGCCCAGCGATTGAATGCTAGCTTGGCTAAATTGCTAGTACTTCAACTGCTGCCTTTTCCGTTGGTAGACTCTGCCCCCTTCCATGAGTTTGTGTAATGTGCGGTACCTCAGTGGCAGGTTCCCAAACACCACTTTTTCTCACGGAAGGCGATTCCGGCTCTCTACCGGCATGTGGAAGGCAATGTCTTGAACTCGCTGGACAGGGTGGTCAGCAGTAAGGTGCATATTACCGCTGACTCATGATCCAGCAGGCATGGACAGGAACGTTACCTATCTTTCACGGCACACTGGGTGACTCTGCTGGTAGCTGGGAAGGATGCAGGACAGGGTGCAGTAGTGTTGGAGGTTGTTCCGCCATCACGCCTCCAAAATGCTACTAGTGGTGATTTTGACACACCTCTCTCCTCCACCCCCTCCTCTTCTTCTTACCCCATGGCCTCTTCCTCTGCTGATTTATCCTCGGAACCAGCGGTGCTCCGTAGGCGTTCAAGGGGTTACGCAAGTACGCAGGCAAAAAAATGCCATGCGGTGCTTGAGCTGGTGTGCTTGGAGGACAGGAGCCACACTGGGGCAGAGATTCTGTCACCTCTGCAGCGGCAGGCTCAGAGGTGGTTGACGCCACGCCAGCTTAAGCCAGGAATGGTGGTTTGCGACAATGGCACCAGCCTCCTCTCCGCCCTCCGACAGGGACAGCTGACCCATGTGCCCTGTTTGGCTCACGTCCTTAACTTGGTGGTGCAGCGGTTCTTGGGCAGGTACCCAGGCTTACTGAGGCAGGCCAGGAAAGTCTGTGTGCATTTCCACTGGTCATATAATGCCAGTGCTCAGCTTGCTGACCTCCAAAAGGAATTTAACCTGCCCAAGAACCGCCTAATCTGTGACATGCCCACCAGGTGGAACTCTACGTTGGCCATGCTGGAGTGGCTGCACACGCAGCAGAGGGCCATAAATGAGTACCTGTGCGACTATGGCACCAGAACAGGGTCAGGGGAGCTTGTTTTTTTTGCCATGGCAGTGGGTCATGATCAGGGAAGCATGCACTGTCCTGTCACCATTTGAGGAGGCCACGAGGATGGTGAGCAGTGACAGTGCATGCATCAGTGATACTGTCCCTCTTGTCCACCTGTTGGAGCACACACTGCGTGGAATAATGGACAGGGCACTTGAGGCAGAACAGAGGGAGAAAGAGGAGGACTTCCTTACCTTTCAAGGCCCCCTTTATTCAGGCAGTGTTCCTGCGGCCCCGCTGATCACACAGGAAGAGGACAAGGAGGAGGAGGATTGTGTCAGCATGGAGGTGGAGCCTAGCACTCAGCATCAGCAGCAGTCTTCAAGGGATCATTTACAGTCCCCAGAAACCCATTGACTTGTACGTGGCTGGGAGGAGGTGGCTGCGGATCATGTCGTCCTTAGTGACTGATGCTGATGTAACCAAATAATATTATTTTGAATGTGAGATCCCTTCAAGACTGCCTATGCTGATGCTGAGTGACTATCCTGTTATGCTGAGTGACTATCCTCTTCAATGTTCATGTTGATAGCTTGTAAGAACATTTTTGGTTCTGGGCACTGCCACCAGTGCCTAAGGCCCAATTTTTCTGCCTCTGTTTAACAGGGGCGTGTTATTACAATGTTTTGTGTTATACTTTGCAGCAGGGCTCATTCCTGCGCTCCAACTAGAGTATCTGTGAGGGGTTGCAGTGTTGTGGCACCAGTGCCTAAGGCCCAACATTTCTGCCCCTGTTTGGCATGGGCTTGTAATAAAATTTTTTGCTGCAATACTTTGCAGCAGGGCTCATTCACACACTCCAACTAGAGTATCTGTGAGGGGTAGCAGTGTTGTGGCACCAGCACCAGTGCCTAAGGCCCAATTTTTCTGCCCCTGTTGGCGTGTAATTACAATTTTTGCTGCAATACTTTGCAGCAGGGCTCATTCCTGCGCTCCAACTAGAGTATCTGTGAGGGGTTGCAGTGTTGTGGCAATAGCACCAGTGCCTAAGGCCCAATTTTTCTGCCCCTGTTCAACAGGGGCATGTAATTACAATTCTTGGTCTAATATTGCACAGCAGGGCCCGTTCCTGCGCCCACCAAGAGTAACTGTGAGGCCTTACAGTGTTGTGCCAACACCACCACACCGTCCACCACCAAAGGCCCAATTTTTCTGACCATGTTCAACAGGGGCATGTAATTACAATTCTTGATCTAATATTTCACAGCAGGGGCCGTTCCTGCGCCCACCAAGAGTAACTGTGAGGGCTTACAGTTTTGTGGTAACACCAACACCTAAGGCCCAAATTTCTGCAGAGTATATAGGGCAGGCCCCTACTTGGCATGGGCTTGTAATTACAATTTTTGCTGCAATACTTTGCAGCAGGGCTCATTCACACGCTCCAACTAGAGTATCTGTGAGGGGTAGCAGTGTTGTGGCACCAGCACCAGTGCCTAAGGCCCAATTTTTCTGCCCCTGTTGGCGTGTAATTACAATTTTTGCTGCAATACTTTGCAGCAGGGCTCATTCCTGCGCTCCAACTAGAGTATCTGTGAGGGGTTGCAGTGTTGTGGCAACAGCACCAGTGCCTAAGGCCCAATTTTTCTGCCCCTGTTCAACAGGGGCATGTAATTACAATTCTTGGTCTAATATTGCACAGCAGGGCCCGTTCCTGCGCCCACCAAGAGTAACTGTGAGGCCTTACAGTGTTGTGCCAACACCACCACACTGTCCACCACCAAAGGCCCAATTTTTCTGCCCCTGTTCAACAGGGGCATGTAATTACAATTCTTGGTCTAATATTGCACAGCAGGGCCCGTTCCTCCGCCCACCAAGAGTAACTGTGAGGCCTTACAGTGTTGTGCCAACACCACCACACCGTCCACCACCAAAGGCCCAATTTTTCTGACCATGTTCAACAGGGGCATGTAATTACAATTCTTGATCTAATATTTCACAGCAGGGCCCATTGCTGCGACCACCAAGAGTAACTGTGAGGGCTTACAGTTTTGTGGTAACACCAACACCTAAGGCCCAAATTTCTGCAGAGTATATAGGGCAGGCCCCTACTTTCAAACATCTGACTTTCAACCGACACCTACTTACAAACGTAGGGAGACAACAGGAAGTGAGAGGAAACCTACCCCTAGGAAGGGAAATTCTCTCCTGTAAGAGTTAATATGGGAAAAAGGTGTCTCCTCTCCACTGATGCTTTATCACCAATCCTTGTTTCCCTAAATACCCCAAATTTTCAAAATCCACTTGTCATTGGGACAGAAAGTGAGGTGAAATCTTCTGAACAGGTGCACAGACAGCAAAACAAATCTTACAGGGGTGATAACCCTTCCCTATGTTTTCCAAAAACCTTAAAAATAGATTTTTTGGCTGGAGCTACAGTACACTTTAAAAATGTACCAGTTCAAAATTGTAAACAGATTCTACTTAAGAACAAACTTACAGTCCCTGTTTTGTTTGCACTGCCTGCTTACTGCTGTTGAGAGTATATAGGGCCTGGGGGCCCCACGCCTTTCCTTTTTTTAATTTGGGTGCAGGGATCCCCTTAATATCCATACAAGACCCATAGGGGCTGGTAATAGGCTGGGGGGGGGGTACCCATGCCATTTTTCAAAATGATTTTCATTCATATTGCCGGGACCAGACATTACATTAAAGCCACAAGCAGTTTTAAATGACTTTTATTCCTTTAGAAATGTAATTTTGTGCAGGGACAGTTCTAAACACGGGAAACACGCGCCACTTTACAGGCATACTATAGACACCCCCCAGGCACGATATTTAAAGGAATATTTCACTTTTATTTTTTCACTTTAAGCATCATTAAAATCACTGCTCCTGAAAAAACTTCAGTTTTTAAAACTTTTTTTTTGCATTGATACATGTACCCTGGGGCAGGACCCAGGTACCCAAACCCTTTTTAGGACAATAACTTGCATATTAGCCTTTAAAATTCACACTTTTGATTTCTCACGTTCGAGTCCCATAGACTTTAACAGGGTTCGAAAGTTCGCGCAAACTTGCGGTCCGTTCGCATGTTCTGGATGCGAACCGAACAGGGGGGCTCATCCCTAGTCCTGGGTATGCTCAAAGCACACAGTAGTGTAGCGGCCTCACCCCATCTCTTTCTTCTAGGGGTATCACACACGACAGAGTGAGATGCGCTACGGCCCATGTCCTCCCCATAACTGTGGGTGAGGTGAAGGCCAGTACCAGATATTTCCTCGGCCTGTGTGTTTCTGTCTAGAATCAAGTCCTGCTGTGCCAACACTTCCCTCTGCTCCCATTAACCAGAGTTCCACACACCGATCACAGTCCAACTCTTGTTTTATTACATATCTCACAATAAACAGTGCTTCAGTAGCCAACTGGTTGCGACTTGATAACAGTTTGATACAAGGGATGAGCAGGTCGAGGCACTGTCCTGATTGTCAGCTAAACCACTGCGATCTCGCCAGCGGTTACTATAGCCTTAGCTAGAAAGGACTTAGAACTTGAGAGTCTCTACCAGCGACGCAAGAGAACGTAGATAGGAGTACCTTCGCTGCGTTGTGGCCCCTGTCAGGGGAAGATGTCCCTCCAAGAGAGTTACCAGAGGCCCATCCGTCACTGGGTTGATGCTGCTCCAGACTCTCCGAATGGGTAACCTCCCCGGCCTCCTCACCTCAGACATGGGCCCCATCCACTTCAGGGACCCTCGGACTTCTCCACCCTCGCGGAACCCAGTCGAAGTCACTGGGCCCCAGGCCTCCTGGTTTAGTACCTCACCCCAGGCTGAAGGTGCCTGGGATGGACTCCAACTCCATTCCGGTCAGGCCTAGGGCACCTGAGCCGGAATCCAGAACCGCCCACACCCAGGCCTAAGGTGCCTGAGTGCGTGATGAAAAACCTCCAGAAGAGCAAGACCTCGTGACCAGGGCGTCTCCCCCTTTTATCCCCTCCAATGACACCACGGCAGGTTCCCCGCCCTCGCCGTACCATCTCCGAGAAGGGACAAAAAGGACAGCTCTGTGGCGGCAAATATACCTTGAGCCTGCGGGTACCTGCCACCCACAGGCCAAGGAGATTATTACACCGTCCAATCCTCCACGAGTACAAATGGTCCAATTACTCCCACACTTTACACACCTGGACTTCCACCCAGGTGACAAAGCAGTAAAACTGAAATGTCTATGTCCCTGGGCATGCTCAGTGAAAGCATGAAAACTGAAATAGGGTCTTAAGCCAGGTACAATGTCGGGAGACAACGACCGGTTAAAAAAAAAACAGCTGACATTCAGCCCGTGTGTATGTCAGTCTGTCCAATGGCAGAGAGCATGTCAGAACACAACAGCTCAGCAACGGAGATCGCTGAACTAACCTTGCATGGTTACTAAGGCAGCTCCGCTTCGTTCAATCTGCTGGGTTTGTACAAATTAAAACTAATAGTGTGGGCATGTGCAATACATAAAGCAGTACATACTGTATGTGGGAGTAAACACACTGCAGAGAATGTATGTTAAAAACTACTAAAATTTTATTATTAAATAATAATATTGCCTCGTTGTAGCAGCTACTTAAAAAATTGACAGAAGAAAATATAAAATAATAAGAAAAGCATCACATCCATAATGAAGATTAGCGTGGGAAATACAAATGTATTATGATATCTATGTACAGTAGATGTTTGTGTGTGTAGTCAGAGTGCTACAGTAGTATCCATTATGCTGCAGTAGTTTTCATTGATGAGTACTGTTATACAAGTGTGGATCCTACAATATATTATAATGCTAGGGTCACTAGCATTCCAGCGGGACCCCCATGGGATGGCACAAAGGGCTAGGTATCTCTTGTTCCCTTTCCGCCCTCATTGCAGGCTACCATTGGCAATTTCAGCAGCAATTCTGTGTGAGAACAGGGACTGATTAACTGGTTTTGGTGGACACTCGCAGCCAGTGCTTTTTGCCTCTTTATAAGCTGCTGCTCCTGATCTGCCACAGCTTCTGGGGGACTGGACAGTGACTCTTGTCTTTCTTTACGGCTTGTTCACACCGTACGTGCATGAAAACTGATGTGAACTGATGGGAAAACCGACATTAGTTTCACATCAGTTTCCATCAGTTTTCATGCGTGCCAGTTATGTGACCTTTTCACGCCAATAATGATGTCATGTCAGTTTTTTTACTATGCAGAAAAAATCTGCGCGGTGTGGTGTAAACAGGGCACTGTTTTATTTTAGCCCTTGCAGTGCATGGTGTGAACGAGGCCTTAAAGTCATGGTTGCCTATTTAGTGGGGGTTTAGTCATCCAGTTTAAACTTGATGGACATTGTGACAGGATTGTAGCTTTGTTGTTGATGGTTTAGCCAAGATGGCTATATCTAGGGTTGTCCAGATACAGATACTAGTATTGGTATCGGTCCCGATACCGAGTATTTTCAGGAGTACTTGTACTCGTGCAAATGCTCCCGATGCCTAGTCCGATACCTGGACACCCAGGAACAATCGGTGTGGCGGCGGGGAAGTTATAATCACTGATCTCCCTGTTTGGCTTTCAATAAAGCAGCTTAAAGCCGGGGAGGGGAGAGGAGGAGAAGCACACAGGGAGATCAGTGATTATAACTTCCCCTGCCACCACACCGATTGTTCCTGAGTGTCCCCTGTATCCTCCTCCGTCTCCTCCTCTGTGTTCCACCGTGTGTTCCTCCGGTCCCCCTCTGTGTGCTCATCCGATCCCATGTCCTCCTCCGGTCCCCTTCTGTGTGCTCCTCCGGTCCCCCCATCCTCCTCCGCACCCCCTCCGTGTGCTCCTCCGATCCCCCCATCCTCCTCCGCACCCCCTATGTGTGCTCCTCTGGTCCCCCCCATCCTCCTCTGCCCCCCCCAGATCTTTCAGGATGGAAAGTGGAGGAAGGAGCCGGTAAATCTGTAATTTACCGGTTTGTTCCTTTTCCCGAATGAACAGTAAGTGATTACTGACTCTGTCCATTCATAACTGAGCATCATAATCTGTGTTTACGATGCTTCAGTTTATGAAAGGAAAGGAGCCTCGGACTCCTGTCAATTTATTTCCAGTGCAGTTGAGGCTGCTGAGAAAGGGACTGGGGAATCTCTATCCTCAACCCCTTTCCATGTCTCAAAGGGGAGATGTCAAGGGTCTATTTAGACCCCTGACATCTCACCAAAGCCCCCCTACCCCCCAACAGGGTTAAATAAAAATAAAATAAAAAAGGAAACCTTGTCATAAATATTCCAAAGTAAAATTGTAAAAATAATAAAAAATAAAATAAACACTGACACTGACTGTCCACTGCCCCCTCCCCCCCCCCCGAAAAAAAGAAAGCATTGTAAAAAATAATAAAAAATAATAATAATAATAAAAAATAAATATATATATATATATATATATATATATATATATATATATATATATATATATATATATATTTGTTGCCAGCGGTTTAGATATTAATGGATGTGTGTTGAGTTATTTTGAGGGGACAGAAAATTTACACTGTTATACAAGCTGTACACTCACTACTTTACATTGTAGCAAAGTGTCATTTCTTCAGTGTTGTCACACGAAAAGATATACGAAAATATTTACAAAAATGTGAGGGGTGTACTCACTTTTGTGAGATACTGTATGTGTATGTGTATGTGTGTATATATATATATATATATATAATATAAATTATAAAAAAATTAATTGTAAAAAAATAAAAATACTGACACAGTCCATGCCTTATCAGTGTCCATTAGTGCCACTGTCACATGACATAAAAAAAGTATCCTAATCGGTATTGGCGAGTACTTGAAAAAAAGTATCGGTACTTGTACTCAGTCTTAAAAAAGTGGTATCAGGACAACCCTTGCTATATCTATAATGAATCTGGTATTTAAATGATTTAATTAAGGTTAGCACTTAAATAGCCCTGTGGCCAAAATAATTTTCCAATAAATTAAATTTTCATTGTGTACTGTGTTTTATTTTTATTGTTTATAAAGTCCTTTGTTTATAAACTCCCATGAGCCTCTATGCATGCTCTCTGCACGCATGCGATCCACTGGTACCATAGCAGATGTTAAATATTGACAGGACAAAAAATTGCTCTGGGCATGTGCAGTTCTGACAGCACATTTGCAGTTGGTGAAGGTGAAGTGAGTCTCTGTTTGACTTTTTGATGAAATAACTATTTTCACCATCTATTTTTTATACTTTGAATCTTTTTAGTATTTCTATGAACAAATCTTTTATTTTGACTTGTAAAGTAAATTTTAAACATTTTCTGCAGTGTTTCTTCATCGTTCGCCTGGTCCTGCTAGGCAAAGTTGTTTTAGTGGACAAACAATTTGGTCTTCATTATTAAATGCTAAATTGTGTTTATATGTGGTCAAGCGCTATGATAAATGTCTGAAATGCACATTTGTGTGCTTATGCACCCATGAAGTGCCTTAATTTGTAACGCAAACCTTTAGTAAATGAACTCCACTGTCTATTACTTTTAATCCTATTGGTGTTTGATAGTAGTTTTAAATTTGTCCACTAGATGGCACCATTGACCTAATCTTTAAAATACCTGTCACATAATATATTCTGTCAAAACCTTATTAATTTAAATCTGCAACAAATTGGGTAATTAAGCTCACCAGGGACAATACATATTTAACATGCCAATCAACAGAAAAAAATGACATGTAAATATATATTATTTTGTGACCAGACAGGTTAGCAGTTTATACCTTTTTAATTAAACAACTGACTTTTCTACTGATAAATTTCTTCTTGTAATCATGTATAAAATGCAAATTAATAGAAAAGAACTTTCTGGAGATTCTAGTAAGTTTTTTTTTTTTTTATAACACTTGGCCTTGTACACAGAAGTGTTTTAATGTGACATGCATTTCTTAAGCTCACTAAGCATTTCTCAGCGAATGCATCATACATGACATTGCAGGATGTTTCTTATGTATTGCCTTCCTGGGAGAGCATCTGCATCCATTCTCTGTGCATACCAAGCCTAAACCACTTAATGGGTATGATGGTTTTCATAATAGTGCAGTACCTAATTGTACCCTGCAGATGTCACATTTTACTGGCATTTTAACGTTTGTAAGGGTTTTGTGTGTATATTTTTTCTTATTGTAAGAACTCAAAAGGTAAAGTAAGGGAAATAGAGAGAGTGAGTCTTAGCCCTGGTTCACACTGGTGCGTTTTGACATGCGATTTGGTATGTCAAATCGCATGTCAAAACTGCGATATTTGCCGCAAATTGCCGGCAATGGCACCGTCCTAATCGGTGCGACGCCGCATTTGAGGCGCTGCACCGATTTCAAAAAGTAGTTTCTGTACTACTTTTTGCGATTTCGGCCCGCGATTTACATTGACATCTGTGCAGAAACCTGCACAGATGTCTTTGTAATCGCGGCTGAAATCGGGACTGACCAGCGGGAGTGAAATTGTGTGAGTTCAGCTGAACTCGCACGGCTTCACTCCCGCAGCCCAGTGTGAACCTGGGCTATTAGACAAAAGTAGTCTAAAAGAACCACTGTGCAAGACAAAGTTTGTCTTTTTTTACCCTTTATTTTCACCTGGTAATTGGGTCAGTAACACGCTTCCTGTCTGAGGGTGTTTTCACTTTGGAAGGAGGAGACACGTTTGGACAGCAGCATTGTCAATTTGGGGAAAGGGTAGTTTTACATGCACTTGCAGATTTAGATTTAATATTAAATTATAGCTGAACTCCGGCTAACACTTTTTAAGCAGTTACACCAACAGTTTTTTCCTTTTGGGTTAAAGGTTTTACACAAATGAATAAAAGCTGATGATTTTGAGCACTCCTGTCAGTGTTAAACTGTTTTTACTCAACCCTCTAACTGCCACTTTTGCTGCACTGCTTGGTTTGTTAAAGGAAGCTGAAAAATAACAGACTTAGGAATTGTTTGTGGTTTAGCTGCTTTCCTATTATCATAGCATTATCATAGCATAACTTCAAAAGGTAATCAGCACTTTTTAAATATTTTGTGCTTTTTACTTACTTAAAAATCCTTACATGCTCTCCCTGCTTTGTAAAGTTTCACAGGAGTCTGTGAAGTAATGTTTTATCCCTTCACAACACAGTAGCACATATATGTGGCACCCAGGAGGTGGGCTTAAAACCTGGGAGCTGCATATATGTGTTCTTAAATTTGTGCTGGGAGCGTGCTGCACAGAGCGCTCCCAGTACAGGGACCAGTCTCTCATCAAGAGCCCTGGGTCTCCTACTAACGATCGGGAAGCGGAGATACTGGCTCCTGATCAGTCACTCTGTAGCCTGCTCTGGATGTTGTTCTCCTCTGAATGAAAAGAGAGAGAGAGAGATACATTGGGATTGATTTACTAAAACTGAAGCGTGCAAAATCTGGTGCAGCACTGAATAGAAACCAATCAGCTTCCAGGTTTTATTGTCAAAGCTTAATTTAACAAGCTGAAGTTAGAAGCTGATTGGCTACCATGCACAGCTGCAACAGATTTTGCACTCTCCGGTTTTAGTAAATCAACCCCATTGTATCTTTATCTCAATGCCAGGGGAGAAAAATGTATGTAAAAAAGCTGCCCACATCCTTAACAACCACTAAACAACATGGTTGTTAAGGAGTGGGCGGCCACTGCGCCCTTAACAATCAATGAGTCATCAGCTCTCAGCAGGGTTCCCCGCTGACAGCTGAATCTAAAAATATATCTAAAAATTTAGAAAAAAAGGCGTGGTCTGGTCTGGATTTTGAGGGGAAAGCCAACATTTAAAAAAAAATGGAGTGGGGTCCCCCCCAAAATCCATACCAGACCCTTATCCGAGCATGCAGCCTGGCAGGTCAGGAAAGGAAGGGGACAAGCGAGCCCCCCCTAAACAATACCAAGACACTTGCCCTCAAAATGGGGGGTGCTTTGGGGCAGGGGGGCTCTGCTAACCCGCAAAGCACCTTGTCCCCATGTTGATAAGGACAAGGGCCTCTTCTCCACAACTCTGGTTGGTGGTTGTGGGGGTCTGTGGGTGGGGAGGCTTATCAGAATCTGGAAGCCCTCTTTGACAACGAGGCCCCTAGATCCCAGCTTCCCATGGGAATGAGTAGGGGTACATAGTACCCCTATTCATTCACCCTAAAAAAATGTGTAGTGTAAAAAAAGATACAGTTTGTGACAAGTCCTTTATTTAAAAAATAAAAATAAATGTCCCCCGGTGTAGATCAATCGTCAATCACGACCGCTCCGTGGTCAGATGACCTCCCGCCGCTCTCCTCTTGGCTGAAGTCAGAGGGAAATCTCAGCCCCTCCCGCTGTAGTTCTCAGATAGGGGAAGGAGTGCGTTGGGAGGTCACATGACCACACAGTGGCCCTCTGAAATAAGGTGTTGAGCTGCATAATTAAAAAAAAACAAGCGTGCAAAATCTGGTGCAGCACTGAATAGAAACCAATCAGCTTCCAGGTTTTATTGTCAAAGCTTAATTTAACAAGCTGAAGTTAGAAGCTGATTGGCTACCATGCACAGCTGCAACAGATTTTGCACTCTCCGGTTTTAGTAAATCAACCCCATTGTATCTTTATCTCAATGCCAGGGGAGAAAAATGTATGTAAAAAAGCTGCCCACATCCTTAACAACCACTAAACAACATGATTGTTAAGGAGTGGGCGGCCACTGCGCCCTTAACAATCAATGAGTCATCAGCTCTCAGCAGGGTTCCCCGCTGACAGCTGAATCTAAAAATATGTCTAAAAATTTAGAAAAAAAGGCGTGGTCTGGTCTGGATTTTGAGGGGAAAGCCAACATTTAAAAAAAAATGGAGTGGGGTCCCCCCCAAAATCCATACCAGACCCTTATCCGAGCATGCAGCCTGGCAGGTCAGGAAAGGAAGGGGACAAGCGAGCCCCCCCTAAACAATACCAAGACACTTGCCCTCAAAATGGGGGGTGCTTTGGGGCAGGGGGGCTCTGCTAACCCGCAAAGCACCTTGTCCCCATGTTGATAAGGACAAGGGCCTCTTCTCCACAACTCTGGTTGGTGGTTGTGGGGGTCTGTGGGTGGGGAGGCTTATCAGAATCTGGAAGCCCCCTTTGACAACGAGGCCCCTAGATCCCAGCTTCCCATGGGAATGAGTAGGGGTACATAGTACCCCTATTCATTCACCCTAAAAAAATGTGTAGTGTAAAAAAAGATACAGTTTGTGACAAGTCCTTTATTTAAAAAATAAAAATAAATGTCCCCCGGTGTAGATCCATCGTCAATCACGACCGCTCCGTGGTCAGATGACCTCCCGCCGCTCTCCTCTTGGCTGAAGTCAGAGGGAAATCTCAGCCCCTCCCGCTGTAGTTCTCAGATAGGGGAAGGAGTGCGTTGGGAGGTCACATGACCACACAGTGGCCCTCTGAAATAAGGTGTTGAGCTGCATAATTAAAAAAAAACAAAGACACTGTGCAATATACTGTAGCTTCCTATAACAGAGGGGATTCTAATAATTAGGCATGAGGACTTTACAACCACTTTAAAAAAACATTTTCAGTTCTGTGTAAACAAAGGAAAATGGTGAGCTTATAAAAGGGATGTAAAGGGGAGGAAAGAGGGTGCGGACAGTTGCTGAAGCTGTCCTCCCCCCCTTTCCCCGACCCCCCTTTTTTTCCTCCCCTTTCCCCTCCCCCCTTTTTTCCTCCCCTTTCTCCCCATTTTACCCCCCTTTCCCCCAGTTTTATCCCTTCCCTTTTTTCCTTCCTCCTCTCTCCCCTTTTACTGCAGCAACACTGCCTCTCCTCCTCCTTTCCCTGTTTACTACTTCAATGGATTCTTTCATACTATTTATCTACCATCCTATCCATATTCATCTTCACTATCTTAGATACACTTTCCGCCAACAATCCCCCATGTCCGCCTGGGGGGGGGGGAATCTAGTGGCGTCCTGGGACCCCTTCTGCCTCTGGGCTTCTGGGTAAGCAACCACTCAAATGTTACTGCTGACCTGTATTTATTATACGCTTGTCAAACTTTGTATATGTATGTTCTAAATAATTACCTGTTTTTATAGATTAATTCTCCTGATGAAGTGGCATTAAGACCGCGCAACTAGTAGAGGACCTTTAATCTATGAGTATAACTCCATTACCAGATATCTCTTTTTGGTAGAAACCTATGAGTAACTGTATACTGTAAGGTTAAATCTCCCCTTTTATTGGTATATTGATTTTGTTAAATTGTATGTTTTTTATATCTAATAAATTATATTTTTGTTGAAGTTGATTGTCTGTCTATCAGTACCGGGTTAGTCCATAAGCAATTTTCCTTTGGTTTAAGTGTGTGAGAGGACAGCCTCAGCAACTGTCCGCACCCTCTTTCCTCCCCTTCACCTCTATATAAATTTTGGATGATGGTTTTATACCTTAATTGTAGGACCTAATATCTGAGGCTATACTCAAAAATGCCATCATAATAGGGACAGTATTGCCCCAACAGAGCAAAAAATTGTTATGGTCCAGAAACATTTAGACAAAATAAAGGAGAAAAAAAGCACCTGGAACAGATGGCTTGCACCCATGTGTCCTCAAAGAGTTGAGATCTGTTATTTTGAAGCCATTGTTTAATTTTTTTTTAGAGAATCTTTAATGACTGGCTTGGTACCACTTGATTGGCACAAGGCTAATGTGGTGCCTATATTTGAAAAGGCATCAAAGCCTTCACCAAGTACGTATAGACTGGTTAGTTTAACTTCTATAGTCATGAACATTCTTAAAGTTGTTCTAAAGGCAAAAGGTTTTTTAACTCAATGCATTCTCTGTATTAAGGTAAAAAAAAAAACTTTCAATAGCAGCTCCCTGCAACCCCCCCCCCCCTTAAAACCTTACCTGAGTCTTCTCTTGATCAATAAAAACAAGGCGGGAATGCACAGGTGCTTCCCAGTAGAACCACAACTAGCAAGTTATTTCCCAGTGTATGCTGCCATGATGCACCAGGAAAACTGAAAATTGTATACTCACCTTTCCGTATTTTTCCTTTCCTGGTGCATTTTCATGTGGCAGTATACAGATACCCACCCTTGAGATGATAGTTACAGAGAATGCTGTGGTCGGCCTGGCTAAGAACTTATATTCAGCCAGTCCTATTAGTTTGGGGGGGGGGGGGGGGGTAACCACAACCCAGTGTATGCTGCCATGAATATGCACCAGGAAAATGATGGAAAGGTGAGTATACAATTTTCTGTTTTCAAATCAACTAGAGCTGCATGCCCGTTTGAGCTTTCATTAAAGTGGGGGAAATCCACTTTAACTAGTTGCTGACAGCCCAGAGTACACCAATTAGGTTTTTAACAGCTAGGGGGCATTGTGGAAACATAATTTTTTTTGATTATAATTAAAAAAAGTGGGTTCATTCATATATGATGGATTTTATATATGTTTAATATAGGGGGTTATATTAAGATTTTAAGGTTTTGAATGAACAATGCATATATTGGTATACACATTGATCTGTAGGATTTAATTGCAATGTGTATGGACGCACACAGGAAAATGGCACTGGCTTCAACAAAATGGCGCTGGGTGTACACTATATAAATCTGGTAGATGAGTCATCCTATCAAATCTCCCTGAGAAAGTCACGTAACCCCGTGATGAAATGCGTAGGGTCAAGGCTTACTGGATGATGTCATGTTCAGGAATACAGGAAATACTGGTATCTGAGCTTTGTGACCACTGTTACATGCACATGAGAGTTATTTTAAGCATACAGGCGATTATATCTTGGTGCTTGTGAGCACCTAAAAATGGGAGTGCTGTTTTTATGTGGGGAGTGTGTCAATAAAGAAAAACTTAAAGATAAAGCAAGAGAGAGAGAGCTGGAAAGGTCATCTTAAAGGAAAAGTGTCTGAGATTATCGGATTGTGGAAGGAGGTGTCATATCTACTGAGGACCACTAAAGCAACTAAGCAGTGTACTCTATGTCCATTTAAAGGGCTTGTGAGCTTATTTTGACCCTACATAATCTGTAAGGACAATGATAGGGATGAGCTCGGTGTTCGAGTCGAACATACGTTCGACTCGAACATCGGCTGTTCGATCTTTCGACGAAGATCGAACGATTTGGGCCGTTCGCGCCTAATTCGAGTGACGCGAACGGCCCACAATGCACTACGCCATCGCAGTGTCATCCAGGCGCTGTGATTGGCCAAGCATGCACTGTGACCCCGCATGCTTGGCCAATCACAGCGCCGGCAGCGAGGAGAGCAATGATTGGCCACAGGCAGGATGCCTGTGGCCAATTATTGCTGAGGGTGTTTAGTACACGCCCCACACTATAAAAGGCCGCCAGCACAGCGGCCTAGTGTAGTGTGTTCCGGAGCAGGGAAAGAGAAGCATAGGCAGGGACAGTGACATTTTTTTTTTCTTGCTTAACCTGGATTCCTTTAGTTTAGGGAAAGAGAAGGATAGGTAGGGAGAGTGTCAGTGTGTTTTACTGTGCGAATCCTTGTTTCTAGGGACAGGGAAGGACAGTGAGGGAAATTCTCCTTGTGCTATAGTGTGCTAAAGCATTGATCATCAACCATCTTTAAAAAAACATTTTTTCTAGGGACAGAAAACTATAGGTAGGAAGAGTGTCAGTTTCTTTCACTGTGATAATCCTTGTTTCTAGGGACAGGGAAGGACAGTGAGGGAAATTCTCCTTGTGCTATAGTGTGCTAAAGCATTGATCATCAACCATCTTTAAAAAAACATTTTTTCTAGGGACAGAAAACTATAGGTAGGGAGAGTGTCAGTTTCTTTCACTGTGATAATCCTTGTTTCTAGGGACAGGGAAGGACAGTGAGGGAAATTCTCCTTGTGCTATAGTGTGCTAAAGCATTGATCATCAACCATCTTTAAAAAAACATTTTTTCTAGGGACAGAAAACTATAGGTAGGAAGAGTGTCAGTTTCTTTCACTGTGATAATCCTTGTTTCTAGGGACAGGGAAGGACAGTGAGGGAAATTCTCCTTGTGCTATAGTGTGCTAAAGCATTGATCATCAACCATCTTTAAAAAAACATTTTTTCTAGGGACAGAAAACTATAGGTAGGAAGAGTGTCAGTTTCTTTCACTGTGATAATCCTTGTTTCTAGGGACAGGGAAGGACAGTGAGGGAAATTCTCCTTGTGCTATAGTGTGCTAAAGCATTGATCATCAACCATCTTTAAAAAAACATTTTTTCTAGGGACAGAAAACTATAGGTAGGAAGAGTGTCAGTTTCTTTCACTGTGATAATCCTTGTTTCTAGGGACAGGGAAGGACAGTGAGGGAAATTCTCCTTGTGCTATAGTGTGCTAAAGCATTGATCATCAACCATCTTTAAAAAAACATTTTTTCTAGGGACAGAAAACTATAGGTAGGAAGAGTGTCAGTTTCTTTCACTGTGATAATCCTTGTTTCTAGGGACAGGGAAGGACAGTGAGGGAAATTCTCCTTGTGCTATAGTGTGCTAAAGCATTGATCATCAACCATCTTTAAAAAAACATTTTTTCTAGGGACAGAAAACTATAGGTAGGGAGAGTGTCAGTTTCTTTCACTGTGATAATCCTTGTTTCTAGGGACAGGGAAGGACAGTGAGGGAAATTCTCCTTATGCTATAGTGTGCTAAAGCATTGATCATCAACCATCTTTAAAAAAACATTTTTTCTAGGGACAGAAAACTATAGGTAGGAAGAGTGTCAGTTTCTTTCACTGTGATAATCCTTGTTTCTAGGGACAGGGAAGGACAGTGAGGGAAATTCTCCTTGTGCTATAGTGTGCTAAAGCATTGATCATCAACCATCTTTAAAAAAACATTTTTTCTAGGGACAGAAAACTATAGGTAGGAAGAGTGTCAGTTTCTTTCACTGTGATAATCCTTGTTTCTAGGGACAGGGAAGGACAGTGAGGGAAATTCTCCTTGTGCTATAGTGTGCTAAAGCATTGATCATCAACCATCTTTAAAAAAACATTTTTTCTAGGGACAGAAAACTATAGGTAGGAAGAGTGTCAGTTTCTTTCACTGTGATAATCCTTGTTTCTAGGGACAGGGAAGGACAGTGAGGGAAATTCTCCTTGTGCTATAGTGTGCTAAAGCATTGATCATCAACCATCTTTAAAAAAACATTTTTTCTAGGGACAGAAAACTATAGGTAGGAAGAGTGTCAGTTTCTTTCACTGTGATAATCCTTGTTTCTAGGGACAGGGAAGGACAGTGAGGGAAATTCTCCTTGTGCTATAGTGTGCTAAAGCATTGATCATCAACCATCTTTAAAAAAACATTTTTTCTAGGGACATAAAACTATAGGTAGGGAGAGTGTCAGTTTCTTTCACTGTGATAATCCTTGTTTCTAGGGACAGGGAAGGACAGTGAGGGAAATTCTCCTTGTGCTATAGTGTGCTAAAGCATTGATCATCAACCATCTTTAAAAAAACATTTTTTCTAGGGACAGAAAACTATAGGTAGGAAGAGTGTCAGTTTCTTTCACTGTGATAATCCTTGTTTCTAGGGACAGGGAAGGACAGTGAGGGAAATTCTCCTTGTGCTATAGTGTGCTAAAGCATTGATCATCAACCATCTTTAAAAAAACATTTTTTCTAGGGACAGAAAACTATAGGTAGGAAGAGTGTCAGTTTCTTTCACTGTGATAATCCTTGTTTCTAGGGACAGGGAAGGACAGTGAGGGAAATTCTCCTTGTGCTATAGTGTGCTAAAGCATTGATCATCAACCATCTTTAAAAAAACATTTTTTCTAGGGACAGAAAACTATAGGTAGGGAGAGTGTCAGTTTCTTTCACTGTGATAATCCTTGTTTCTAGGGACAGGGAAGGACAGTGAGGGAAATTCTCCTTGTGCTATAGTGTGCTAAAGCATTGATCTTCAACCATCTTTAAAAAAACATTTTTTCTAGGGACAGAAAACTATAGGTAGGGAGAGTGTCAGTTTCTTTCACTGTGATAATCCTTGTTTCTAGGGACAGGGAAGGACAGTGAGGGAAATTCTCCTTGTGCTATAGTGTGCTAAAGCATTGATCATCAACCATCTTTAAAAAAACATTTTTTCTAGGGACAGAAAACTATAGGTAGGAAGAGTGTCAGTTTCTTTCACTGTGATAATCCTTGTTTCTAGGGACAGGGAAGGACAGTGAGGGAAATTCTCCTTGTGCTATAGTGTGCTAAAGCATTGATCATCAACCATCTTTAAAAAAACATTTTTTCTAGGGACAGAAAACTATAGGTAGGAAGAGTGTCAGTTTCTTTCACTGTGATAATCCTTGTTTCTAGGGACAGGGAAGGACAGTGAGGGAAATTCTCCTTGTGCTATAGTGTGCTAAAGCATTGATCATCAACCATCTTTAAAAAAACATTTTTTCTAGGGACAGAAAACTATAGGTAGGAAGAGTGTCAGTTTCTTTCACTGTGATAATCCTTGTTTCTAGGGACAGGGAAGGACAGTGAGGGAAATTCTCCTTGTGCTATAGTGTGCTAAAGCATTGATCATCAACCATCTTTAAAAAAACATTTTTTCTAGGGACAGAAAACTATAGGTAGGAAGACTGTCAGTTTCTTTCACTGTGATAATCCTTGTTTCTAGGGACAGGGAAGGACAGTGAGGGAAATTCTCCTTGTGCTATACTGTGCTAAAGCATTCCTCATCAACCATCTTTGAAATCCTTGTTTTTTGGACAGTCAGGGAAATTGTCCTTGTGCTATTCTGTGCGAAAGCAATCATCCTCAACCATATTTAGAAATCCTTAAGTAAAGGGACAGAGAAGGACACCTGAAGGTAGCCCTTATTGCTTTTTTCCCATCTCCCTGCAGGCCATCTATTAGAATGTCTGGAAGGCAAACAAGGAGAGGCAGACAGTCAGGAGGCAATAAAAGAGGGCAAGCAGGCTCTGTGTCTGGGGGCAACAGTGCTGGTCGTGGACGCGGTGCATTGTCATCAGCACATGGCCATAGGACACGCTTGTCCTTCTTTTCGGCAGCTGGACATGTTGAGCCACATCATGCCGAAGACTTGGTAGAGTGGATGACCAAGCCCTCCTCCTCCTCATCCTCTCTCACCCAGGCTCAGGGTACTGGCAAAGCAGCTGCCAAAGCGTCCTCTTCCCTGGTATCAATGTCAGACTCATCATCAGTCACTCCTTCCCTAGACCCACCATGTCCTCCTCCTGAGGAGTCCCCCGAACTGTTTGAGCACAGTGTTGGGTACATGCTCCAGGAGGATGCCCAGCGTTTCGAAGGGTCTGATGATGAAACCCAGCTACAGGAAGGCAGTAGCGTGAGAGCAGACAGAGGGGATGCTCAAGAAGGACACCAATCTGGCAGTCATGTTCCAGCAGCTGCAGCATACTGCCAGATTGGCTCCAGTGATGAGGAGGGAGGGGATGATGAGGTCACTGACTCCACGTGGGTGCCTAATAGGAGAGAGGAGGAGGAGGAGGATGAGGAGGAGGCACATCTCCAACGAGGCAGGATGCCCTTTGGTGGCCAGCGTAAGGGCAGTACACCGACGGAATCACACCGCAGAGCTCCGCCTGTGCAGGGCGCTGCCTCTGCCCATCATTCAAAAAGTTCTTTGGTGTGGGCCTTTTTTGAGGCTAGTGCATCAGATCGCACAGCTGCTGTTTGCAACATATGTCTCAAGCGTATATCGCGTGGCCAAAACATCAGCCGCTTGGGTACCACATGCCTGACCAGACATATGTTGACCTGCCATGCAGCTCGTTGGCAAGCCTACCTCAAAGACCCACACCAAAGAACAAAGCGGACCTCTCCTTGCACCGCATCAGCTGGGATCTCCAACCCCACTATAACTTCAGTCCTCTCTGAAACATGCACTGAGAGGAATGAAGGTGTAGAATTAGGTGTGTCACAGCCAAGTACTTGCGGCCACTCTGCTAGCAGTACACCGACGTCCGATTCTAGCAGGCAAATTTCCCTGCCCCAGCTGCTGGACCGTCGAAAGAAGTTCACTCCCAGCTATCCACATGCCCAGCGGTTGAATGCTAGCTTGGCTAAATTGCTAGCGCTTCAACTGCTGCCTTTTCAGTTGGTAGACTCGGCCCCCTTCCGTGAGTTTGTGCAATGTGCGGTTCCTCAGTGGCAGGTTCCCAAACGCCACTTTTTCTCACGGAAGGCTATTCCGGCTCTCTACCGGCATGTGGAAGGCAATGTCTTGGCCTCGCTGGACAGGGCGGTCAGCGGTAAGGTGCATATTACCGCTGACTCATGGTCCAGCAGACATGGACAGGGACGTTACCTTTCTTTCACGGCCCATTGGGTCACTCTTTTGGCAGCTGGGAAGGATGCAGGACAAGGTGCAGTAGTGTTGGAGGTTGTTCCACCGCCACGCCTCCAAAATGCTACTACTGGTTGTGACACACCTCTCTCCTCCACCCCCTCCTCTTCTTCTTCCTCCATGGCCTCTTCCTGTGCTTTGTCCTCTGAACCAGCGGTGCTCCGTAGCTGTTCAAGGGGCTACGCAAGTACGCAGGCAAAAAGATGCCATGCCGTGCTTGCGCTGGTGTGTTTGGGGGACAGAAGCCACACTGGGGCAGAGGTCCTGTCTGCTCTGCAGGGCCAGGCCGAGAGGTGGTTGACGCCACGCCAGCTTAAGCCAGGAATGGTGGTTTGCGACAATGGCACCAACCTCCTCTCCGCCCTCCGACAGGGACAACTGACCCATGTGCCCTGTGTGGCTCACGTCCTTAACCTGGTGGTGCAGCGGTTCTTGGGCAGGTACCCGGGCTTACAGGATGTCCTGAGGCAGGCCAGGAAAGTCTGTGTGCATTTCCGCAGATCTTATAATGCCAGTGCTCGCCTGGCTGAGCTGCAAAAGGAGTTGAACCTGCCCAAGAACCGCCTTATATGTGACATGCCCACCAGGTGGAACTCAACGTTGGCCATGCTGCAGCGGCTGCACACGCAGCAGAGGGCCATCAATGAGTACCTGTGCGACTACGGCACCAGGACAGGGTCAGGGGAGCTTGGTTTTTTTTCTCCACGCCAGTGGGGCATGATCAGGGATGCATGCACTGTCCTGGCACCATTTGAGGAGGCCACGAGGATGGTGAGCAGTGACAGTGCATGCATCAGTGACACTGTACCTCTTGTCCACCTGTTGGAGCACACGCTGCGTGGAATAATGGACAGGGCACTTGAGGCAGAACAGAGGCAGGAAGAGGAGGACTTCCTTGCCTCTCAAGGCCCCCTTTACCCAGACAGTGTTCCTTCTGTCCCACCCATCGCACAGGAAGAGGAGGAGGAGGAGGAGGATTGTGTCAGCATGGAGGTGGAGGCTGGCACTCAGCATCATCAGCAGCAGTCTTTTAGGGATGATTTACAGTCCCAAGAAACCAGTGGACTTGTACGTGGCTGGGAGGAGGTGGCTGCGGATCATGTCGTCCTTAGTGACCCAGAGGACTCCGGACCGAATGCCTCAGCAAACCTACGCTGCATGGCCTCCCTGATCCTGCAAAGTCTGCGGAAGGATCCTCGTATTCTTCGGATCAAGGAGAGGGACCATTACTGGCTGGCCACTCTCCTTGATCCACGGTACAAGGGTAAGGTTGCGGACCTTATGTTACCGTCGCAGAGGGAGCAGAGGATGAGACAACTCTGGGAGGCCTTGCAGAAAGGTCTGTGCAACGCGTTCCCAGAGACTGGGAGGTTACAAACTCCTGGTCCTGGACAACGAGTTGCTGAGGCTTCGGCCAGTCAAAGAAGGAGCGGTGGGGAAGGTGGCCGTCTGACTGATGCGTTCAGACAATTCTTTAGTCCGCAGCCCCAAAGTATGATCGGTTCCAGCAACCATCGCCAGCGTCTGATAAACATGGTGCAGGAATATCTAGGGGCAAGGTCAGACTTGGACACCTTCCCCACCGAAAATCCTCTGGCTTACTGGGTCTTGAGGATGGATCACTGGCCAGAGCTTGCACAGTATGCAATTGAGCTACTGGCCTGTCCTGCATCCAGCGTTCTTTCGGAACGCACATTCAGTGCTGCTGGAGGATTTGTCACGGATCACAGGGTGCGCCTGTCCACCGACTCGGTTGATCGACTGACTTTCATCAAGATGAACCAGTCTTGGATCACCACCAGCTACCACACACCTGATGCTGATATAACAGACTAATTGATTTTAACATGTCACATCCCTTCAAGACTGATGCTGATGCTGAGTGCCTGTGCTGTTATGTTGACTGGCTATCCTCCTCCTCCGAGTCCTCAATGATACGATTGATGATGATAGCTTGGAAGATCATTTTTGTTTATGGGTGCCGCCACCAGTGGCTAAGGCCCAATTTTTCAGCCCCTGTTTAACAGGGGCGTGTAATTACAATTTTTTTAGCAATAATTTGCCATAGGGCTCATTGCTGTGCTCCAAGTACAGTATCTGTGAGGGGTTGGAGTGTTGTGCCACCAGTGCCTAAGGCCCAATTTTTCAGCCCCTGTTTAACAGGGGCGTGTCATTACAATTTTTGAAGCAATACTTTGCAACAGGGCTCATTGCTGTGCTCCAAGTACAGTATCTGTGAGGGGTTGTAGTGTTGTGCCACCAGTGCCTAAGGCCCAATTTTTCAGCCCCTGTTCAACAGGGGCACGTAATTACAATTCTTGATCTAATAATTCACAGCAGGGCCCATTGCTGCACCCACCAAGAGTAACTCTGAGGGCTTACAGTGTTGTGGCAACGCCACCACCACCACCACCACGAAAGGCCCAATTTTTCAGCCCCTGTTCAAAAGGGGCATGTAATTACAATTCTTGATCTAATAATTCACAGCAGGGCCCATTCCTGCACCCACCAAGAGTAACTCTGAGGGCTTACAGTGTTGTGGCAACACCACCACCACCACCACCACCACGAAAGGCCCAATTTTTCAGCCCCTGTTCAACAGGGGCATGCAATTACAATTCTTGATCTAATAATTCACAGCAGGGCCCATTGCTGCACCCACCAAGAGTAACTGTCAGGGCTTACAGTGTTGTGGCACCAGCACCACCATCAAAGGCCCAATTTTTACTACCACTGTTCAACAATTATATGTAATTAAAATTCCTGATATAATAGTTGACAGCAGGGCGTTCCAGCACCAACCAAGAGTAACTGTGAGTGCTTACAGTGTTGTGCCAACACCAACAACTAAGGGGCCTATTTCTGCAGAGTATATACGGCAGGTCCCTACTTTCAAACATCCAACTTACAAACGACTCCTACTTGCAAACGCAAGAAGACAACAGGAAGTGAGAGGAAATCTACCCCTTGGAAGGAAAATTCTCTCCTGTGAGAATTAATATGGGAGAAAGGTGTCTCCTCTGTACTGATGCTTTATCACCAATCCTTGTTTCAAGAAAAACACCACATTTCAAAAACAGTTGTCATTGGGACGGAAAGTGAGGTGAAATGTTCTGAACAGGGGCACAGACAGCAAAACAAATGTTACAGGGGTGATAACCCTTACCTATGTTTTCCAAAAAGTTTAAAAATAGATTTTTGGGCTGGAGCTACACTTAAACAATGTACCTGTTCAAAATTACAAACAGATTCTACATAAGAACAAACCTACAGTCCCTGTCTTGTATGCACCGCCTGTATACGGCTGTTCAGAGTATATAGGGCCTTTTTTATTTTATGTGCGGGGTTCCCCTTAATATCCATACAAGACCCAAAGGGGCTGGTAATGGGCTGGGGTAGGGGGGGGGTCATGGGGTAGCTATGCCATTTTTCTTAAAGATTTTCATCCATATTACCGGGACCAGACATTACATTAAAGCCGCAAGCAGTTTTAAATGGCTTTTTTTTCCTTTAGAAGTGTCATTTTGTGCAGGGACAGTTCTAAACACGGGAAACACGTGGCACTTCACAGGCATACTTTAGATACCCCCCAGGTACGATATTTAAAGGAATATTTGACTTTTTTTTTTTCACTTTATGCATCATTAAGCCAGGAATGGTGGTTTGCGACAATGGCACCAACCTCCTCTCCGCCCTCCGACAGGGACAACTGACCCATGTGCCCTGTGTGGCTCACGTCCTTAACCTGGTGGTGCAGCGGTTCTTGGGCAGGTACCCGGGCTTACAGGATGTCCTGAGGCAGGCCAGGAAAGTCTGTGTGCATTTCCGCAGATCTTATAATGCCAGTGCTCGCCTGGCTGAGCTGCAAAAGGAGTTGAACCTGCCCAAGAACCGCCTTATATGTGACATGCCCACCAGGTGGAACTCAACGTTGGCCATGCTGCAGCGGCTGCACACGCAGCAGAGGGCCATCAATGAGTACCTGTGCGACTACGGCACCAGGACAGGGTCAGGGGAGCTTGTTTTTTTTTCTCCACGCCAGTGGGGCATGATCAGGGATGCATGCACTGTCCTGGCACCATTTGAGGAGGCCACGAGGATGGTGAGCAGTGACAGTGCATGCATCAGTGACACTGTACCTCTTGTCCACCTGTTGGAGCACACGCTGCGTGGAATAATGGACAGGGCACTTGAGGCAGAACAGAGGCAGGAAGAGGAGGACTTCCTTGCCTCTCAAGGCCCCCTTTACCCAGACAGTGTTCCTTCTGTCCCACCCATCGCACAGGAAGAGGAGGAGGAGGAGGAGGATTGTGTCAGCATGGAGGTGGAGGCTGGCACTCAGCATCATCAGCAGCAGTCGTAATTACAATTCTTGATCTAATAATTCACAGCAGGGCCCATTGCTGCACCCACCAAGAGTAACTCTGAGGGCTTACAGTGTTGTGGCAACGCCACCACCACCACCACCACGAAAGGCCCAATTTTTCAGCCCCTGTTCAAAAGGGGCATGTAATTACAATTCTTGATCTAATAATTCACAGCAGGGCCCATTCCTGCACCCACCAAGAGAAACTCTGAGGGCTTACAGTGTTGTGGCAACACCACCACCACCACCACCACCACGAAAGGCCCAATTTTTCAGCCCCTGTTCAACAGGGGCATGCAATTACAATTCTTGATCTAATAATTCACAGCAGGGCCCATTGCTGCACCCACCAAGAGTAACTGTCAGGGCTTACAGTGTTGTGGCACCAGCACCACCATCAAAGGCCCAATTTTTACTACCACTGTTCAACAATTATATGTAATTAAAATTCCTGATATAATAGTTGACAGCAGGGCGTTCCAGCACCAACCAAGAGTAACTGTGAGTGCTTACAGTGTTGTGCCAACACCAACAACTAAGGGGCCTATTTCTGCAGAGTATATACGGCAGGTCCCTACTTTCAAACATCCAACTTACAAACGACTCCTACTTGCAAACGCAAGAAGACAACAGGAAGTGAGAGGAAATCTACCCCTTGGAAGGAAAATTCTCTCCTGTAAGAATTAATGTGGGAGAAAGGTGTCTCCTCTGTACTGATGCTTTATCACCAATCCTTGTTTCAAGAAAAACACCACATTTCAAAAACAGTTGTCATTGGGACGGAAAGTGAGGTGAAATGTTCTGAACAGGGGCACAGACAGCAAAACAAATGTTACAGGGGTGATAACCCTTACCTATGTTTTCCAAAAAGTTTAAAAATAGATTTTTGGGCTGGAGCTACACGTAAACAATGTACCTGTTCAAAATTACAAACACATTCTACATAAGAACAAACCTACAGTCCCTGTCTTGTTTGCACCGCCTGTATACGGCTGTTCAGAGTATATAGGGCCTTTTTTATTTTATGTGCGGGGTTCCCCTTAATATCCATACAAGACCCAAAGGGGCTGGTAATGGGCTGGGGTAGGGGGGGGGGTCATGGGGTAGCAATGCCATTTTTCTTAAAGATTTTCATCCATATTACCGGGACCAGACATTACATTAAAGCCGCAAGCAGTTTTAAATGGCTTTTTTTTCCTTTAGAAGTGTCATTTTGTGCAGGGACAGTTCTAAACACGGGAAACACGTGGCACTTCACAGGCATACTTTAGACACCCCCCAGGTACGATATTTAAAGGAATATTTGACTTTTTTTTTTTTCACTTTATGCATCATTAAAGTGCAAATTTTTTTTTTTTTGCCCTAAACGGGTCTTTTTTTTGCACGAGCAAAATAAAATGCTTTTTTTTTTTTTTTTTTTTGCCCTACGGGTCTTTTGGAAAAGAGAACAATAAAGTGCCTTTTTTTTCCCCCTAAAAGTTAGATTTTCTCTGACACTGGGCTCATGGCAGTGTAAAAAGACTGCACTGCAACACAAATAGGTAGACCTATGCAGATCACTGATTTTAATCTCTGAATCTGGACTCCTATATAATATTCTCTCTCCCTGAAAGCACCAACACAGGAACCTGGCCCTACACTACACTATCTCTCTATCTTTTCCCTCAGATTGTAGAATCAGGACTACCTCTTCTATCTTTCTATCTCTCCCTAAAAGCAGCAGCAGCAGACTAGATCCTCTCCCTATCTATTCTGAAGCAGAGTGTCATGTGTGCTGTGTGCCTCTAGCTTATATAGAAGCTGGGTCACATGTTGCACTGACCAATCACAGCCATGCCATTAGTAGGCATGGCTATGATGGCTTCTAAGGGCACACCAGCTAATCAAAAGGTGATTGGCTGGCCCCTGAAGCATTTCTAAATGTGTTATTAGATTGCCGAACCCGAACCCGGACTTTTGGGCAAAGTCCGGGTTCGGGTTCGGGTTCGGGAAAAAGCTAAAGTTCGGTACGGACCCGAACTTTACAGTTCGGGTTCGCTCAACACTAATGCTGAATCAACACAGGAATGATCACTCCAGTGTTCATTTATAACTGAAGAGATAGTAAACATGAATTAAATGTTTACCATCTCTTTTGTTTCTGAACAAACACAGAAGAGCTGAGTACTCAACACTTCTGTGTTCTGTGTCAGTGAGTGCAGGGTTGCAGAGGAGAAAGAAAATGTCCTAAGTATCATTCTCTGTCTCAAAAGTCAAATATCATGGGTCAGTTTAACAATGGGGCGGGAGGTTATTTTTAACGGCGTTATACCGTTGTTTTTGCTGCGATTTGCGGCCACTAGCAGGGTGATTTTAACCCCCGCTAGCAGGGTGATTTTAAGCCGAAAAAGGGTTAAAACCGCCTGCAAACCGCTGCTGCAGCGGTTTGCAGGCGGTATAGCCGCGGTGTTCCATTGATTTCAATGGGCAGGAGTGGTGAAGGAGCGGTATACACACCGCTCCTTCACCGCTCCAAAGATGCGGCTAGCAGGACTTTTTTTAACGTCCTGCCAGCGCATCGCCTCAGTGTGAAAGCAGACTGCAGAGGAGACATTTTTCAGGCGGTATTTAGGCGCTATTTTTAGCGCTAAAACGCCTGAAAAACTCCTCAGTGTGAAAGGGGTCTTACAGTACTGTTAAAAAAATAAAATAAAAATTTATGTAAGGAGTTGGTACACTGCAGCACACCAACGCACTAATGCCGCGTACACACGATCGGAATTTCCGACAACAAATGTTCGATGTGAGATTTTGGTCAGAATATTCCGACCGTGTGTAAGCTTCATCAGACATTTGCTGTCGGAATTTCCAACAACAAATGATTGAGAGCTGGTTCTCAATTTTTCCGACAACAAAAGTTCTTGTCGGAAATTCCGACTGTGTGTATCCAATTCCGACACACAAAAATCCTACACATGCTCGGAACCAATTCAACGCATGCTCGGAATCATTAAACTTAATTTTTCTCGGCTCGTTGTAGTGTTGTACGTCACCGCATTCTTGACCTTCGGAATTTCCAAGCAACATTTGTGTGACCGTGTGTATGCAAGACAAGTTTGAGCGAACATCCATCGGAAAAAAATCCACGATTTTGTTGTCGGAATGTCCGATCGTGTGTACGCGGCATGAGGTTCCATTCATGCACATTATGGTGCACCTTATGTACGCTCCAGTGTGTAATGCTTTCTTTTTCATTAAATGTTTTCAAATTACATTAATTCAATTTTATGATGCGTTAAAAATCTGTTCAACACTGCATTGTGATAAATTGTATGTAGGAATTGATAGCTGCGCTAAAAAACTGTGACCACGTGATAAGCAGATAAACCAAATGAATAAAACAGTAATTGAAACAATAACTATATGTTGAAAAAAGTGAAAAAACAAACACAGTGAAATGTCCAGTGATCAGTAAAAATCGAAATATATGAATATAGTCCGTGATCACACACATGTGTGTGTATATAGGTATATGATCCTCGAATTAGTGCCTGTTCCACCACCACCAACTGTGCACCAAACACCGAATGAAATGCACTCTTACCAAAAGGCAAGCTTTTTGAGCTTGCGGCTAAACCCAGCCAGGGCCCTTTCTGGGGGTCCCAAGGTATCAGCTCCAAGATGACCAGAGATGGAAGGGAGATGAAGGCAAATGACTGGATTGGCTTGACCGTGCAGCAGTCACACATAAAACTCGTATGTCACCCAAAAAAGGAGAGAGGAACTTTCCATAATGTGAACCCGATAAAATAGCATTTATTAGATAATTAAAAACACACTTACAATGTAGTAAATAAAAAACAGAAAACAGTAGCCGGCCGGCTTGCGAACGCCTGTTCGCTCAGAGACGTGATGACGTCAGCACGTCAAGTCCACTCAAGAGTGCTGACGTCATTGCGTCTTGGTGTCTGTGTCTGTTTATCACGTGGTTACTGTTTTTTAGCATGGCTATCAATTCCTCCATCCTTCTTTGTGTGTATCCCACATTATAGCTGCCGCTTTAGCGTTATCATTTAATTAATTTTTTGTTTTTTATTTAATATTTTTTATTTTCTTTGAGCACTGTATTTTTTCCCTTTTCACCTATTTGATAAATTGTATACCTGCATCATTTTATCACAATGCACACCAATGCGCACACTGCACTGTGAATTGGGTGTAAGCATAATTGTGATGCAAACTTCAGGGTGTTTAGCATAATGTGCTTATTTGCAGTTTTGTACACCTTTTGTACACGTTTGATTTTCATTCCTTAAAAAAAAATGGCATAATTAAAAAAATAAAATAATTGTTCTGTATTAACTCAATACAGTTTTATCTTTCATAATTAGTAAGAATTTTGTAATTAAGATTGTGTTAGTATACAGTACTGGAACAAGGTCATCCAGTGCCCAGGACAAAGATGCCAAACTGCACCCCCCCAGGTGAAGAAGGGGTGGGTTTAATAGCGATGAATTAAACATGCCGCACCAAAATATCTAACATATGAGATTACTAGCTGTACATATTCTATCCCCAGGTGAAACATGGCGTTAATTGTGATGTAGAAAGAAATGCCCCAACATTAGTGTGAGGGAAAAAAGCATTGTAAGCCATAGAGAAAAGTGATGTGCAAAAGGACCCGGTTTTAGGTCAGTCATCTGTGTAACAGCACCAACTGTTTGCATTGGTGGCTGTGTGCATTACAAGAAAGAACTGCTAGTAGTAAGGCGATATCAAGTAGACAAAACGGTCAATGCAAATGAAGACATAACAATGAGATATGCTGCTGATTCAAGTGCACCTGCGTGTCACTAGCCCATGTCCCCATAGAAAATCGCCTTTATTAAGAGGCTACATACAATTAAAAAATTAAAAATGTAGAAGTAGATCAATTGGAAAAATTATAAAAGAAACTCCACTTGGACTCATTATTAATAATTAATTCCTGATGCTCCTTTGAAGATTTTAGGGCCATTGGAGTCCAGTGTTCATGAGTTTGGTTTGATTATTTTATCATTCTTTGATATTTTTTATTACTCAATTTCTAAAGAAAGGAAGCAAGATCACTTATGAGCTACCCACAATTCAATATATACAAAGATAATGTAATAGCAAATATTGCTGCCAACACCTGTAGTGTCCCCACATATACAATGCAATGTTAAAACAAATAAAGTAATGTGGCACTACATTCCAATATGATAAAATGTCATAACAATAATCAAAATGTGTAAATAAATATAATCAAAGTAACATCAAAGTCAATACTGTGCTGAGATTAATAATTGAAAAGTGATCCCATTGTGTATTAAAAAAAAAAAAAAAGTATCATTTATAAAAACAAATGTTCAAATTCCCCCCTGGGTGGTGAACCAAATCCCAGTGCTGTAAAGTCTGACTCAGTGAATCGAAAGTCCCAGTGATATATATCAGTATAATAGGTGCAGTAAATTTCTTCCACATTAATCTCTCCATTCCATAAAATCCTGTGCTCCACCACTGTGCAGACAGGCCGCTCACCTGAAAATTCGATATATAGCGCTTTTGTTAAATTAGTGTAATCTTCTTACCGGATATGTAGATATGCGACTCCCCGGTGTTTCTCTCAGTTGATCACTACATGCAATGATAACAAGAACCCATCTGGTATAGTATGCTTTGCAAAAGATTTATCAAAAATAGTAACACTCGCATTTAAAATTCCGTTAAACGGCAAGTGATGCAGCATCAAGCTGCTCAGTAATCCGAACTTTCGGTCTCGGTCGCGACTGGAAGTAACGTCACCCGACTCCTCCCAATGCGTTGGGAGGATCATAGGGAGGATCATACAAAGGGCAATACTAAGAAAAAAGAAGATTTTAATGCTTCATCTACAGGTAGAAGCTATTAGATAAAGGAATTTATATCACAATTTTTATTTAATTTTTTGCTAGTATTTAGATTTTTTTGCTATTTGATAATATACTTGCCTTCTGGATCTAATGGATATTCAAGTGTTTTTTAGTTGAGGGGTTGTCAATGATTATATAGGGATACACATTTTGGGGTTTATGACAGGCGATTTTTGTATATATATTCTATATTCCATTGGAGTCATTGTTTTTTGTTAACTGCATAAGGCCTGGTTCACACTGGTGCGACATGAAAGTCATGCAACTGTGGATCCAACTTTGCACTGCGACTTTGGTCCGACATCGGTCCGACTTCTATGAGACTTTAATGAATAGGATCCGATTTTGATCTGACTTTTGGGTCAAGTATGGATCTTGTAGGGAAACCCCATGTCAAAATTTTTAAAAATTGGCGTGAGGTCCCCCCAAATCCATACCAGATCCTTATCTGAGCATGCAGCCTGGCAGGCCAGGAAAGGGGGGGGGGCGAGAGAGCTCAGCCCCCCCACCCCAAAGCACCTTGTCCCCATGTTGATGGGACAAGGGCCTCTTCTCCACAACCCTGGGCTGGTGGGCACCCATTATCCCTAATGGAGCTTTGGTCTTCAGATGCCCTGTATATTCGGGACTGGATGCCTGAGTGCGGCGAACCCCTAGCCCCTATAGGGTCCTCTGCAGTTTTTTGCAGTGTAGGTAGGCTACAATGTGTTCTTTGGCCTTCCTTTCTTTTTATTTTCTTTCTTTCTTCTCTTTTTTTCTCTCCTTCCTTTTCTTTTCTCCTTCAACTATTCATTATCCTATATGGTAATAAAGTTTATCAGATACTAATAAGGCAAAAGGTGTTGCCCTTTGATTTCATAAGAGCGCATCCTTTATACTAGATCAGATGATGGTAGATCACTATGGGAGATTTTTGTTTCTTTGGGGTTTGATGTGTGGTATGCAGTGTACCTTAGTAAATATATATTGTCCAAATATTAAACAATCAAAGTTTTTTATCTGTATATTGCCTAAATTGAAAGATTTTTACCAAAAGTGTTATTATTTTAGCGTATTGTGTGGCCCTTTATTATGGTCCTGCAGCGGGCCCCCTTCCTGCATAGTTGCCAACATTAAAAAAAAAAATTCAGGGACACCTTTTTTCGCTTTGTGTTCAGTAAGCCATTGAGAATTTCTTTAATAAGAGTAGGGGCATACATTTTAAAAGGGCATGGTTTTACAAGAGGCATATCGTTAATCTAGTCCCACACTTTAAATAAGCAAATATAACAGAGCTGTAGTTATGGGGGTTAAAGAAATACTAAAATAAACAAAAAAATTATGCAGTGCAGCGAGAAGTGGCAGTGCAGAGCTATGGAGGATATGGTATCTAGCAGCAGGACAGTCAGTAAGCAGTATGTCAGTGCGGGGCAGTCAGTGAGCGGTATGTCAGGGAGGGAGCAGTCAGTTTGTGTTATGTCAGGGTAGTCAGTGAGCAATATGTTATTCCTCGTACACACAACCGTTTTTCCCGGCAGGAAAAAAAACAATGCTTTTCCCGACGGGATTCCTCTCAAGCCTGCCTTGCATACACACGGTCACACAAAAGGCCGTTCAACTTTTGAATGCCAAGAATGCGGTGACGTCAAAGACTTCTGCGCATGCGTCAAATTGTTTACGAGCATGCGCTGTTTTTTCCCCTCGGGAAAGCATACAGACGACTGGTTTTCTAGGCAGGATTTTTTCCTGACGGGAAAAAAGAGAGCTGGTTCTCTTTTTTTTTCCTGGCAGTTTTGTTGTCGGGAAAACCGGTCGTGTGTACGAGGCATTAGGGTAGGGCAGTCAGTGAGAAGTATGTCTGGGCAGTCAGTGAGCAGTAACAACAGACAAATGTTTACGCTCAGGATACAGGTTTGGAAGACAACCAAAAACAGGGTCAAATGGTAAATGTAAATATAAGAAAAGTCCAGGGGTATGGGTTAAAATGTCCAAGGATGATAAGATGTTTCTTTAAAATGATGATGATGTTAAATCTTGGGAGTGGCACAAGCACTAAGGGCACAGCTTTTTTCAGGAGTGAAGCCAACTCTGGATATGAACATTATGCCCCATACACACAATCGTTTTTCATGCCGTTAAAAATGCCATTTTTAAAAATGGGCATTAAAACCGAGCATTATTAACGGCGTGAAAAACGGCCATTAAAAATTTCGAACATACTCTATTTTTTCACGTCGTTTTTCATGTCATTTTTTTTAACGACGTGAAAAATGATAGTGTGTATGCTTTCACGAGGAGAAAAAAAAACGCGCATGCTCAGAATCAAGTATGAGACGGGAGCGCACATTTTGGTAAAGCTAGCGTTGGAAATGGAGATGGCACATTCGCCACGGTGGAATTAATAGCATCGTTTTAATGCTGCGCATTCCGTTCTTCTTTTGATAATGCTTAAATAATTACCTTTGTTTGCTAATGACATTTGAGAGTTATGCCTTATAACTTGTTTCTTAAGTAATTCCTAATTGATCTAATGATTGTAAAATATTCTTTTGAAGCCACATCTCCCTCATAAATTCATAAATAAATGTAAAGATCACAATTATTTTTATTTATATTTTTTGTGTTTTTTATTTTTTATTTTAGTAATTAAGTTAGCTTTATTATTTTTTTGGGGCTTCTTTGATATATGTAGGCTTCTTTTTGTTTGTTTTTTTTTTTTTTTTTATTTTGCTTAAATTATTGGTGTGTAAAGTTACCACACCAACCTTCAAAATTTGTCTAATTTTTCCTCAAGGAAGTTTGTGTCCCTTGTTAATAACAATAATATTATTTGAAATGTCCCTGCCTACTCCCTAGCAAACTCTCTTTTGAAATACAAATCACATAGTCAAGTATTTGAAGCCAAAAAAAAGAATCCTTTATTTAGGTACATTACAAATTAAAGGGGAAGGCAGCACTGGAGAGCCTGCTTGCATTTGTGCATCCTTTGGACCCCACAACAACCATCCAAGATGTGAAAACCAAACTATTGAATAAAAAAAAAAAAAAAGGAGCCCAATCTTGGCTTGAACTCCCAGAGGTCAGGAACAGCAGCAGATAAGTCATATATGTCCCCAGTCTGTGGTACTACAGCAGGCATTATTTTTTCCTCTTCCTTGTAGCCTTCTCTGCAGCCTTCTCTGCAGCCTTCCCTGCAGCCTTTGTTGCTTGCTTCCTCAGAGGCTGGGGATCAGGAGGAGAGGAGGTGGCAGGAGGAGTAGTAGGAAGAGGAGGAGGAGGTGGAGGAGTAGGGACAACCTCAGTGATGTCGGTGAACTTGGTCAGTTCACCGAGCAACCCCTTGTTAATGACCTTCAGCAGAAGGTTCTCACTATATAGCTTTTGCTGCAAGTCCATTTGGCCTAACTTATGGGCCAGGACTGCGGCAAAGCCCTCCTCAGCAGAGGGTGCCTCTCTGAGGGCCGCAGTAGCCTCTTTTAGGAAGGCTCTTGTTTCCTCCTCCACCTGCCTAGCTCTCCTTGGCCCTTGTTGTTTCATTATCAGGGGAGGCATCTGGGCTCTTGTGCTGGGCCCAGCCTCCTCCTGTGTGCCACTGGGCCCTGCCTCCTCCTGGTCCCCAACATCACCCTCTTCCTGGCTCTGCTCTGGCTGTAAAAAAAGAAAGGGACATTCTTTATTTTTTGCCACCATCAATGACACACATTGTTCACCTCCAGACATTTTTTAATTGAATGTCAAAAGTTATTAAATTTGCATAGATTCCGCCTCCTGATATTGTTGCCTTGTCCACATCAAATTTGACCACTACTGTATCTTGCTCTTTAAATCCTAATTTTTTATAACATTAAATACCTAACAATACTAACATCAATTTAAAATCATCACTTTTGTAACATATAAATGTAGATATCAATACTTTACCTGGCTCCATATATCCAAATCTGCCTTCTCAAGGACCTCATCTTGATCCTCAGAGGAAGCCAGAGGAAGGCTGGAGGGCTGGCTGCAAGGAAGGCTGGAGGGCTGGCTACAAGGAAGGCTGGATGGACCTCTGGGGGGAAGGGTGGACAGAGATTCCCGCACTTCCAGCTGGTCATCCAGGAAAGATAACTTGCTGTAGTACCACAGACTGGGTTTATAAACCTTATCTGCTGCAGCACCTGGCCTCTGGGACTTCAGGACCATATTCCTCTGGGTCCTGTATGTCCCCCTGATGGTAGCAATTTTGGTTTTCACATCTTGGAGAGTTGTTGTGGGTATCTGTGTTTGCACAAATGCAAGCAGGCTCTCCAGTGCTGCTGTCCTTGCCACTTTATTTTTATTTCCACCACTTTTTGTCTGCCAAAGGATAGGGAGTTCTTTCCATTTATCAATGAACTCCCCCATAAACTCTGGGTTTTTGAAACTATTCATTCTCTCTGTAAAATCAAGAAACAAGAAAATACATATGTTTCAGACAACATTCATCAAATCAGCATTTTCGACAGATTTTCAAGCCCCAAATCTCCTCCTCTGATGAAACCCAAATCCTTAAAATGTTATGTACCTTGGTCAACACGTTCGTTGCTAACTCCCTCTCCCGCCAAATGAACGTATTTTCGACACATGGATCTTCACTTGATATACACTGCGCATGCGTGAAACTCCGCACGCTTTCCCCGCCCCTGACGTTCGATATTGTACTTTCCCCGCCCCTTCTCGCTCGTCGTAGTGCTTAACAACATGGCGGAGACACAGGTGGCTGAGATTACCTCTACAGAGGAAGAAATTCCAGAGGAGCCCAAATCCCGATCCAGGAGATATAAGGCATCCAACATGTCATTCGAGGAAATGGTGGAGATGGTCGCCATTTTGAGCAGGGAGGATTATGATGCCACGCATGGGCCGTATAAAAGGCCTAATCTTGTCAAGACAAAAATTATGGGCAAAGTGGTCAAAACTCTTCACCAAAAATTCGGGGTGTGCAGAACGAAGGAACAGCTCAGAAAACGATGGTCTGATCTGAAGTTGTGGGCGCCCGACCAATACAAAAGAATCAAGAAAGTTTTAGGAAAAAGTAAGTACTTTTTCTTCATTTTCCCTGCTAAAGATTATTACTTGTATTAAGTCGTGTATATTTGACTTTGATATAGTACAGTGAAAGATACCAACTTTCATGTTCGTCCGCACAGTAAACGGACGTAGTAAACCTCTTTCTCCGTACAGTTCCTAAAACGATGTTTTTGGATCATCCAGTGTGAACACCCAAATTTCAAATTTTTTTGGGGGGGCAAATTTGGTAAACAAGTTGCTTTATTTTTATAATCCAAATGAAATAAAAAAAAAAAAAAAAGGGTATGCATTGTAATGTTAAGGGAGAGAATGCTCAGCAACTGATTAAACATCTGAACGCAGTAGTACAAGTGTGGGCCAAAACCCCTACATTTTTAGGGTGTCACACACAGGTGATCCTGTGTATATACTTTGGGGTGTTACAATGTGTCAAACTTTGTTTCAAAAAGTATATGCTCTGGTTTTGGCTATGTATCCAATCATGTGTTCCGGTTGTCACTGGGGGTACATTTAAAAATGGACCACACTTCCAAATAATCTTTACAAATTTATTTTTCAGGGTTTTTTGTTGCAAAAAATGTATTAGTTACTAATGAAACTATACCTTTTTATTGCAATCTCCATTGGGCTTCAAAAAGCTACGTCAGATGAGCCTATAAATCCAACACCTTCAACAATACCCCCAGAACCACATGATGGAGAGGAACGTGAAGTTGTGGAAGTGGAAAGTGTCACCACAACAGGTCAGTGTCAAACCAGACAGATGCAGGTTAATAGATGTAGGCCTACATATTCTATACTACATGATTTTTTTTTTATTTAGGTGCAGTTCTGGCCGAAGACCCCGAAAAGTTTACACATCACAGTGCCCAGATCCTGATCCAATACCTCATGGTCTGCTGTCGTGACCTTGAAAAAATAAAGGGAGACTTGATAGAGATCAGGCAAAATACCAAGCGGGTTGAGGAAAGGCTACAAAATATCATGGCTGTGCTTGGGCGTGTATAATGTTTTAACACAAAAGAACGTTGAACTTGCTGTGTTTTGGCAGGTTTGTTTTTCTTTTAAGCTTTAATGAATAGTACATGTTTACATTTTCATAATATTTTTTTAGATTTTCTTTTTATGCATGGCTGTTCATGCGTTTTAACCCCAAAAATATTTTTATGACATCTACATTTAAAAGGAAGTTTCCTAAAAAAAAATAAAAAAAGGTATTTTCTTACCAAGAATTTGTGGCTTCATTATGTAAATGTTGTGCAAAGTGAACTAATCAATGTTTTGTGTTTACACTGACAATGAAGGCTATTTAAGAATGCAAAATACACATGGCACTACAAGTGCACTAGGTAAACCTACGAGAAACCTAAAAGAATATTAAATGAAAACACCAAAACAATATTTTCTCAAAAAAAGGTTTTATTTTTACAAATAATAATGTTAAAATTCATCAGGCATATCAATGGCCCCCCTACCCACAAAATAATCGACATATTGTTGATGGACCTCACATCCGGTTTGGGGGGCCAAGCCTGGACGGCCAGCTTCCAGGGCCACAAATTTTTTTAGATTCCAATAATGAGGCCTCAGGCCCACTCAGTCATATAATTGGTTGAATGCACCCTGAGAAAATTATGGAGCACACAACAAGCCATTACAACATGGTTCCATTTGTAAGGGGCAAGGTGGATGGAGGTGAGGAACAGGCGGAATCGGCTGGCCATGATGCCAAAGGCATTTTCCACCACCCTTCTTGCTCTGGCCAGCCGATAGTTGAACACCCTCCTCTCAGGGGTGAGGGTGCGTTGCGGGAATGGCCTCATCAAATGGGGACCCAGGCCAAACGCCTCATCCGCCACAAAGACAAATGGGAGTTCCTCCACATTCTGCTCCGCTGGTGGCAAGGCCAGCTGATCCAAAAGGAGCCGTTCCCCAAACTCCGTCTGTGCAAAGACTCCTCCATCAGACATCCTGCCATTCTTGCCAACATCCACATAGAGGAATTCGTAGGTGGCCGACACCACTGCCATCATGACGATGCTGTGGAACCCCTTATAATTATAATAAAAGGATCCCGAATGGGGTGGTGGGATGACCCGAACATGTTTGCCGTCGATGGCCCCTCCACAGTTCGGAAAGTTCCATCGTTGGGCAAACTCAGATGCCACATTCTGCCATTCATGTGGCCTAGAAGGGAACTGTGGAATTAAATTAAAAATAAATTAATACTTTGAGACAGAAACATTGAAAGCAGATTTAAGAAAACCATTCATGGCCAACATTGGGAGAAACCGAAAAATTAAAACATTATTAGTAAGCAACAACCAACCAAAAACAAACCCAAAATAAAAACTGGGGGGGGGGGGGGTTGAAGATGAGTTGGGGAGATCACAAATGAAGGCTGTAGCACTCTGTATGAAGTTTAAAAAAATTTAACATTCCTAGGCAATCTTTAGGGTGCGTTTAGGGTAAAGCACTACGATGGAGCATAGAATAAAATACATGGAAATGACTAGACAAGGTGGGTATGGCCCCAGGATAGCATGCTGGAGAGGTTAGGTAAGGCAAATTTAAATGTAGGCCTAATAAAAACATTCCCAAAAATAAATAACCATGTGGAGAAAGGGGACATTCCCTGCAGCTAAGAATCATGGGAATTAGGGACTGCTAATAAACCCCCAAAAAAATATTAACAAAGAAATACATACAATGTGAGGTTTGAAATAAGAACACTTACCTTAATATAGTCCTCCTGCAAAACTTGAAGGATGGCAGAACACGTCTCTGATACCCAGAGCCTGGGGGGATATGCCTGTGGAGAACTTTAGGTCCTGTAGGCTTCTCCCAGTCGCCAGGTATCGCAACGTGGCAATGAGCCTCTGCTCAGCACTGATGGCTTCACGCATAACGGTGTCCTGCCTGGTAATGTAGGGGGACACCAAAGCCAACAGATGCTGAAATACGGGGTCAGACATCCTGAGAAAATTCCTGTAGTCCTCAGGATTATTCTCCCTGATCTCCCGGCAACAAAGGCATATGACAGAACTGGTGCCGCTGGAGCAACCAATTCTTGGTCCATTAACTCCTCCTCACCCTGTTCATGGCCTGGAGTCGGGATACAGCATGAACCCCGGCACCAACTACAGCACGAACTCTACGACGAGTACGTAGCCGCAACATGACTAGATAACGGTCGGCAGCTCAGAACGAACTAGAAGAACGAACGGAAGAACAGCAAGGCCTATGAAGAACAAGCTGAAAAACAGGAACGAGCAGACAAGAACGCACTGAATAAACAGATACGAACTGACTACAAGCACTGCAAGACAGATACGAACCCACAGGCACAAACTGAACTCCACAAAACGATCTTCAAAGCACGAAGACTGAAAAGCGCGAATCGTCTCTCACCAAACTTTTACTAACACGTGGTAACACGAAATTAGCAAAAGCGTCCCAAAGGGTGGCGTCATTAGAACGGAACTTCCCCTTTATAGTGCCGTCGTACGTGTTGTACGTCACTGCACTTTGCTTGAACGTTTTTTAAAATGATCATGTGTACGCAAGACAGGCTTGAGAGGAAACCTGAAAAAAAACTACGAGAAAAACGTTGGTTTAAAAAATGGCATGAAAAACGATTGTGTGTACACCGCATAAGACAAAACAGAAAAGCGCCTCTAAATGCAATGTTTAATGTAATGTATCCAACGCTTACAGTAAGGAATGATGTGCTCATAGGGAATCAATTATCCCAAGATCATCTCCAGTATCTCTAGTAGGGATAAGCCTAACACCCCCCCGTTCGGTTCGCACCAGAACCTTCGAACGGACCGAACGTTCGCACAAACTTTAGAACCCTATTAAATACAATGGACGCGAACGTTCGAAATCTAAAGTGCTAATTATAACGCCTAATATGCATGTTATTGTCCTAAAAAGGGTTTGGGGACCCGGGTCCTGCCCGAGGGGACATGTATCAATGTAAAAATAATAGTTTAAAACGGTCGTTTTTTCGGGAGCAGTGATTTTAATGATGCATAAAGTGGAAAAAAAAAGTGAAATATTCCTTTAAATATCGTACCTGGGGGGTGTCTAAAGTATGCCTGTGAAGTGGCACGTGTTTCCCGTGTTTAGAACTGTCCCTGCACAAAATGACATTTCTAAAGGAAAAAAAGCCATTTAAAGGTGTGTCAGGGTCACCTGTGGCCAGGTGACAGATGCACACCGTAGGGGGACAGGAGTGCACCGCGAGGTAGTGAACCCTATGGCTGGCTTCTGTGGATAGGAAACTGGGTGGTTGTGGAAAGCGGGACCAGAGGAGCACAACCGGGATCCCAACGGAAGCGAGAGCCAAGATTCCCCAGGGCGCGGAGTCTAAGACCCAGCTGGTCTTCTCCAGGGCCTCTAGTGGTGAGGATGTTACGCTGCAGGCTGGGACCAGGTCGCGGCCCCTGGAGTTCCTAGCTCACGCCCCGTAGGATAAGGGGAAGCAGCAGCACACGATAGAGAGAACCGAATAACAAGCCGAAGGTCAGGGGCCACAAGCAGACAAGGATAACGAAGAACGAGCCGAAGGTCAAGGGTCACGAGCAGACAGGGATGGTCGGGGACAAGCCAATAACGTAACAGAGAGACAGACGTAGCACACGGCAGGCAGGAACCCAAACACACAATGCCTAACAAACACGTTGATCAGCAAAGCAGGCTTGCAGTGCACAGGTTAATATAGTGTTCAGTGATAGGGCCTGGGGTGGAGTCAGGCTGGGAGGAGATTATAAAGGAAGCCAGGTGAAGGAGGTCTGGTCTCTAGATGAACACATGAGGAGGAAGGTAAGATGGCAGACAGACATTAATGCATATCCATGACAGTACCCTCCCTCTTACGAGGCCTCCCCCTTCCCCGCCTGGGCCCAGGTTTAGAGGGAAACTTCAGATGAAACTCCTTTAACAGACGAGGTGCAAAGACCTCAGATGCAGTGATCCAAGACCTCTCCTCAGGACCAAACCCTTTCCAATGAACGAGGTACTGAAGAACGCCTTTACAGAGTCGGGAGTCCAGAATTTGACTGATCTCGTACTCCTGATTATCCTCAGAGACAGGCGCCACGGTAGGAAGAGGACGAGAGAATTTATTGAGGACTAAAGGCTTTAGAAGAGCAACATGAAAGGAGTTAGTGATTTTAAGGCTCTTAGGAATCTGGAGTTTGAAACAAACCGGATTCAGTTTAGCAGTTACCGTGTATGGACCGATGAATCGTGGAGCAAACTTCAGAGAAGGAACTCGGAGCTTGATGTTCCTGGTAGAGAGCCAGACTTTGTCCCCTGGCTGAAGAGAAGGCGGTTTACGCCTGCGGCGGTCGGCAAAGCCTTTGAATTTTTCAGCAGCTGCCCGGAGGGAATCATGAACGTGACCCCAAACGGAATTGAGAGACTCCTGAACCGAAGCCAAAGCTGGAATGTCTGGAGAACAGATCATAGGAAGAGGAAGTTGAGGGTGTTTTCCATAAACTGTGAAAAAGGGTGTCTTCTGCGAACTGGTATTCACATGATTGTTATGGGAGAATTCTGCCCACGGGAGTAGAGAGGACCAATCGTCATGGTGAGAAGACACAAAGGTGCGAAGAAAGACCTCTAACTCCTGATTAACCCTCTCAGTCTGTCCATTGGATTGGGGATGGTAAGAAGAAGAAAAATCCAAGACAATATTGAGGGATTTGCAAAAGGCTCTCCAAAAACGAGACGTGAATTGGACTCCCCTGTCGGAAACAATATGAGAAGGGACCCCATGTAGGCGGAGAATTTCTCGAATGAAAATGGGAACCAAGGCAGGGGCAGAAGGAAGACCAGGAAGAGGAACAAAATGAGCCATCTTGGAGAATCGATCGATTACCACCCAAATGACTGTATTATTCTCAGACAGTGGGAGATCGGTGATAAAATCCATGGCAATATGGGCCCAGGGTTCCTTAGGAATAGGCAAGGGCATGAGGAGACCAGCAGGAGCTTGTGTGGAGGATTTGGACTGAGCACAGACATGACAAGCTTTAACGTAGTCTTTGACGTCTGAGCGGAGATTAGGCCACCAGTAGTGACGACTGATGAGTAGGAAGGATCGGAGGAATCCAGAATGCCCTGCCACCTTGGAATCATGTCCCCAACGAAGGATCTTAGCTCTTAGCTCAGTGGGGACAAAGGTCTTACCAGGCGGAATTTTAGACTTCAGGGTGGTAGAGTGGGCAACAATGCATGAGGTGGGAATGATCGGCTCAGGTTCAGGGGCGGACTCCTCGTCCAAAGTGTCAAATGACCTAGAGAGCGCATCAGCCCGACCGTTGCAGGAACCAGGTTTGTAGGTAATCGTGAAATTAAAACGGGCAAAGAAGAGACTCCACCTGGCCTGTCTAGGATTCAGACGTTTAGCATTCTGTAGATACTGTAAATTCTTGTGATCGGTAAAGATCGTTATGGAGTGAGGGGAACCCTCCAAGAGATGACGCCACTCCTCTAACGCCAATTTAATTGCGAGAAGTTCCCGATCACCGATGGCATAATTCCTCTCTGCCTGAGAATTTTTTTTGGAGAAGAACGCACATGGTTGGCGTCTCTTCTCAAAGATTTGAAGAAGCACAGCTCCCACCCCCATTGAGGAAGCGTCCACTTCAATAAAAAATGCATTCCCAGGATTTGGTCTCCTCAAGAGGGGGCCAGAAACAAAGGCCTGTTTCAGGTTGTGAAATGCAGAGACAGCTTCGGGAGGCCAGTCTCTGGCATTCACACCCTTCTTGGTCAAAGCGATAATAGGCGCGGCAATGGAAGAGTAATTCCTTATGAACTGCCTATAATAATTAGTGAAGCCAAGAAAGCGCTGTGTGGCCTTGAGGCTAGCAGGAAGAGGCCAGTTGGTGATAGCCAAGACCTTCCCAGGGTCCATACGAAGCCCCGAACATGAGACAAAGCACCCCAAAAACAGGACCTCAGAACATTCAAAGGAACATTTCTCCAGCTTGGCATAGAGATTGTTCTCTCTAAGACGTTGAAGTACAGTGCGGACATGGTTTCTGTGGACGAGCAGATTTTCAGAAAAGATCAGAATGTCATCCAGATAGATGACAACAAACTGGTACAGCAGATCTCTGAAGATTTCATTGACAAAGTTTTGAAACACGGCTGGAGCATTACACAGACCAAAAGGCATCACCAGATATTCGTAATGCCCGTCTCTAGTGTTAAATGCAGTCTTCCATTCGTCACCCTCCCGTATTCGAATGAGATTGTACGCGCCTCTGAGATCCAACTTGGTGAAAATGGAGGCACCCTTCAACCTATCGAATAGCTCAGATATTAAGGGTAAGGGGTATCGATTTTTAATAGTAACCGCATTTAAACCCCGATAATCGATGCAGGGTCTTAAGGTACCATCCTTTTTGGCAACAAAAAAGAACCCTGCCCCTGCAGGCGATGAGGATTTCCGGATGAACCCTCTCTCCAGATTCTCTGCTACATACTCCGACATGGCCTGGGTCTCTGGGATGGACAGAGGGTAGGTACGACCCCTGGGTAGAGTTGCTCCGGGGACAAGATCAATAGCACAGTCAAAAGACCTGTGGGGAGGAAGCACCTCAGCTGATTTTTTACAGAACACATCCCGGTAATCGCTGTATGCGGCGGGAAGATCAGAAGAAACAGAAGTGGCAGCAACCGGAAGGCTCTCCTTGGGGGTCACCTTGAGAAGACACGACGAGAAACATGAGGAACCCCAGGCCAGGATCTGCCCAGAGACCCAGTCCACATGTGGAGAGTGGAGCTGTAGCCAAGGGAGGCCCAATACAACTGGGGTAGAGGCCTTGGGTAGAATAAGAAAGGATATCCACTCCTGGTGGAGAATCCCTACCGACATCCTAATGGGTAGCGTCTGGAAGCGAATAGGGCCCCCTGGGAGAACAGTGCCATCAATTGCCGAGACTACCAATGGGGTAGTGAGAGGTGAAAGGGTAAGCTTCATAGAAGAAGCAGTTCTCCAATCCATGAAATTGCCGGCAGCCCCGGAATCCAGGTATGCAAGGGTTGACTGAGGAGAAGTGCCTACATGAAGGGACACCGGCAAGAGCAGGCGAGAAGGTGATGTTTCTGGGTCCAATACTCCACCTTCCAAATGTATTAGACCCGAGCGTTTCCCGGACGAAGCGAGCAGGAGTCACGAAAATGACCCTTGCCCCCACAATAGAGGCACAAGCCCAGAGTTCTGCGCCTAGCACGTTCTTCGGGGGTTAGTCTGGTCCGGCCCAGCTGCATAGGTTCTTCAGCAGGTAGAGGATGCTCCACGGGATGAAGGGAGGGGAGCTCAGACTGGCTAGGACCCAGAGAGTGCTGGCGTCTTTTTTCTAAGGACCTCTCTTGAAAACGAATGTCGATCTGGTTGCATAATGAAATTACATCGTCCAGACCGACGGGAATGGCTCTTCCCGCTAATTCGTCTTTCACTCGGTCAGAGAGGCCATGTAAAAAGGTAGCGACCAGGGCCTCATTATTCCAGCTCAATTCAGCTGTGTGGATACGGAACTGAAGAGCATATTGCCCCACTGAACTAGATTCTTGGCGAAGACGTAAGACAGCACTAGCCGCTGAAGAAGCCCGAGCCGGCTCTTCGAAGATATTACGAAAGAGCTTCAAGAATTCGGACAGACTGGAAACCACCGGATCGTTCCTCTCCCACAGGGGGGCAGCCCAGGCCAAAGCTTCACCGGAGAGGAGGGAAATGATATAGGCTACCTTAGCCCGGTCAGATAGGAAGCTTTGAGGCTGAAGCTCAAAATGAATAGTGCATTGGCTGAGAAACCCCCTGCAGGCCTTGGAGTCCCCAGAGAAACGGAACGGAGCTGGCAATCTTAGTGAGTGTGAGGCTGCGACTGGTGCGATAGGTACAGCCGCTGGTTGTACTTGGGGTTGCGGATTCGGGGTTCCCAAGGAGACCTGAAGCTGCTCGAATCGAGAAGCCAGATCCTGGAGGAATCGCATCACCTGGGTCTGATTTGATTCCTGGGTCTCAAGTCTGCGAACTATGCCCTGCAATGGATCATCCGCGGGAAGCGGGATGTCAGCCGGGTTCATGGCTGATCAAACTGTCAGGGTCACCTGTGGCCAGGTGACAGATGCACACCGTAGGGGGACAGGAGTGCACCGCGAGGTAGTGAACCCTATGGCTGGCTTCTGTGGATAGGAAACTGGGTGGTTGTGGAAAGCGGGACCAGAGGAGCACAACCGGGATCCCAACGGAAGCGAGAGCCAAGATTCCCCAGGGCGCGGAGTCTAAGACCCAGCTGGTCTTCTCCAGGGCCTCTAGTGGTGAGGATGTTACGCTGCAGGCTGGGACCAGGTCGCGGCCCCTGGAGTTCCTAGCTCACGCCCCGTAGGATAAGGGGAAGCAGCAGCACACGATAGAGAGAACCGAATAACAAGCCGAAGGTCAGGGGCCACAAGCAGACAAGGATAACGAAGAACGAGCCGAAGGTCAAGGGTCACGAGCAGACAGGGATGGTCGGGGACAAGCCAATAACGTAACAGAGAGACAGACGTAGCACACGGCAGGCAGGAACCCAAACACACAATGCCTAACAAACACGTTGATCAGCAATGCAGGCTTGCAGTGCACAGGTTAATATAGTGTTCAGTGATAGGGCCTGGGGTGGAGTCAGGCTGGGAGGAGATTATAAAGGAAGCCAGGTGAAGGAGGTCTGGTCTCTAGATGAACACATGAGGAGGAAGGTAAGATGGCAGACAGACATTAATGCATATCCATGACAAGGTGCTTGTAGCTTTAATGTAATGTCTGGTCCCGGCAATACCCCATCACCCCCCCCCACCCTACCCCAGCCCATTACCAGCCCCTTTGGGTCTTGTATGGATATTAAGGGGAACCCCGCACCCAAAATAAAAAAAAGGCCCTATATACTCTGAACAGCAGTATACAGGCGGTGCAAAAAAGACACGGACTGTAGGTTTGTTCTTAAGTACAATCTGTTTGTAATTTGGAACAGGTACATTTTTTAAGTGTAGCTCTAGCCCAAAAATCTATTTTTAAGCTTTTTGGAGAACATAGGGAAGGGTTATCACCCCTGTAACATTTGTTTTGCTGTCTGTGCACCTGTTCAGAACATTTCACCTCACTTTCCGTCCCAATGACAAATGTTTTTGGAAAATTTGGGTTTTCTATTGAAACAAGGATTGGTGATAAAGCATCAGTGGAGAGGAGACACCTTTTTCCCATATTAACTCTTACAGGAGAGAATTTTCCTTCCTAGGGATAGATTTCCTCTCACTTCCTGTTGTCTCCTTCCGTTTGCAAGTAGGAGTCGTTTGTAAGTTGGATGTTTGAAAGTAGGGGCCTGCCATATATACTCTGTAGAAATTTGCCCCTTAGGTGTTGGTGTTGCCACAACACTGTAAGCCCTCACAGTTACTCTTGGTGGGTGCTGGAACGCCCTGCTGTCAACTATTATATCAGGAATTGTAATTACATGCCATTGTTGAACAGTGGTAGGAAAAATTGGGCCTTTGGTGGTGGTGCTGGTGCCACAACACTGTAAGCCCTCACAGTTACTCTTGGTGGGTGTATGAATGGGCCCTGCTATGAATTATTAGATCAAGAATTGTAATTGCATGCAGCTGTTGAACAGGGGCTGAAAAATTGGGCCTTAGGCACTGGTGCCAAAACACTGCAACCCCTCACAGATACTGTACTTGGAGCGCAGCAATGAGCCTTGCTGCAAAGCATTGCATAAAAAATTGTACATACACGCCCCTGTTAAACAGGGGCTGAAAAATTGGGCCTTAGGCACTGGTGCTGGTGCCACGACACTGCAACCTCTCCCAGATACTCTAGTTGGAGTGCAGGAATGAGCCCTGCTGCAAAGCATTGCATCAAAAATTGTAATTACATGCCCCTGTTAAACAGGGGCTGAAAAATTGGGCCTTAGCCACTGGGGGCGGCACCCAGAACCAAAAATGTTCTTCCAAGCTATCGGCAGGATCATTGAGGAGGAAGAGGAAGAGGATAGTCAGTCAACATAACAGGACAGTCACTCAGCATCAGCATAGGCATAGGCAGTCTTGAAGGGATGTGACATTTAAAAAAGAATTATTCGGTTACATCAGCTTCAGGTGCTTGGTAGCTGGTGGTGATCCAAGACTAATTCATCAGTCGATCAACCGGGTCGGTGGACAGGCGCACCCTGTGATCGGTTACAAAGCCTCCAGCAGCACTGAATGTGCGTTCCGAAAGAACGCTGGATGCAGGACTGGCTAGTAGCTCAATTTCATACTGTGCAAGCTCTGGCCATTGATCCATCCTCAAGACCCAGTAAGCCAGAGGATTTTCGGTGGGAAAGGTGTCCAAGTCTGACCTTGCCCCTAGGTATTCCTGGACCATGTTAATCAGACGCTGGCGATGATTGCTGGAACCGATCATACCTTGGAGTCTCCGGGGACGCGTTGCACAGACCTTTCTGCAAGGCCTCCCGGAGATATCTCATCCTCTGCTCCCTCTGCAACGGCAAGATAAGGTCCGCAACCTTACCTTTGTACCGTGGATCAAGGAGAGTGGCCAGCTAGTAATGGTCCCTCTCCTTGATCCGAAGAATACAAGGATCCTTCCGCTGGCTTTGCAGGATCAGGGAGGCCATGCAGCGTAAGTTAGCTGAGGCATTCTGTCCGGAGTCCTTCGGGTCACTCAGGACGACATGATCCACAGCCACCTCCTCCCAGCCACGTACAAGTCCACGGGTTTCTTGGGGCTGTAAATCATCCCTAAAAGACTGCTGGTGCTGATGCTGAGTGCCAGGCTCCACCTCCATGCTGACACAATCCTCCTCCTCCTCGTCCTCTTCTTGTGTGATGGGTAGGACAGAAGGAACACTGTCTGGATAAAGGGGTCCTTGAGAGGCAAGGAAGTCCTCCTCTTCCTGCCTCTGTTCTGCCTCAAGTGCCCTGTCCATTATTCCATGCATCGTATGCTCCAACAGGTGGACAAGAGGTACAGTGTCACTGATGCATGCACTGCAATGGTGCCAGGACAGTGCATGCATCCCTGATCATGCCCCACTGGCATGGGGAAAAAAAAAACTGAGCTCCCCTGACCCTGTCCTGGTGCCGTAGTCGCACAGGTACTCATTGATGGCCCTCTGCTGCGTGTGCAGCTGCTGCAGCATGGCCAATGTTGAGTTCCACCTGGTGGGCATGTCACATATAAGGCTGGTTCTTGGGCAGGTTCAACTCCTTTTGCAGCTCAGTCAGCGAAACACTGGCATTATATGATCGGCAGAAATACACACAGACTTTCCTGGCCTGCCTCAGGACATCCTGTAAGCCCGGGTACCTGCCCAAGAACCGCTGCACCACCAGGTTAAGGACGTGAGCCATACAGGGCACATGGGTCAGTTGTCCCTGTCAGAGGGCGGAGAGGAGGTTGGTGCCATTGTCGCAAACCACCATTCCTGGCTTTAGCTGGCGTGGGGTCAACCACCTCTCGGCCTGTCCCCTCAGAGCTGACAGAACCTCTGCCCCAATGTGGCTCCTGTCCCCCAAACACACCAGCGCAAGCACGGCATGGCATCTTTTTGCCTGCGTACTTGCGTAGCCCCTTGAACGCCTACGGAGCACCGAGGACAAAGCACAGGAAGAGGCCATGGAGGAAGAAGAAGAGGAGGGGGTGGAGGAGAGAGATGTGTCACAACTAGTAGTAGCATTTTGGAGGCGTGGTGGCGGAACAACCTCCAACACTACTGCACCTTGTCCTGCATCCTTCCCAGCTGCCAAAAGAGTGACCCAATGGGCCGTGAAAGATAGGTAACATCCCTGTCCATGCCTGCTGGACCATGAGTCAGCGGTAATATGCACTTTACTGCTGACCGCCCTGTCCAGCGAGGCATGGACATTGCCTTCCACATGCCTGTAGAGAGCCGGAATCGCCTTCCGTGAGAAAAAGTGGCGTTTGGGAACCTGCCACTGAGGAACCGCACATTGCACAAACTCACGGAAGGGGGCAGAGTCTACCAACTGAAAAGGCAGCAGTTGAAGTGCTAGCAATTTAGCCAAGCTAGCATTCAACCGCTGGGCATGTTGATGGCTGGGAGTGAACTTCTTTTGACGGTCCAGCAGCTGGGGCAGGGAAATTTGCCTGCTACAATCGGACGTCGGTGTGCTGCTAGCAGAGTGCCCGCAAGTACTTGGCTGTGACACACTTAATTCTATACCTTCATTCCTCTCAGTGCAGGTTTCAGAGAGGACTGAAGGTATAGTGGGGTTGAAGATCCCAGCTGATGAGGAGCATGGAGAGGTCCGCTTTGTTCTTTGGTGTGGGTCTTTAAGGTACGCTTGCCAACGAGCTGCATGGCAGGTCAACATATATCTGGTCAAGCATGTGGTGCCCAAGCGGCTGATGTTTTGGCCACGCGAGATACGCTTGAGACATATGTTGCAAATAGCAGCGGTGCGATCTGATGCACTCGACTCAAAAAAGGCCCACACCAAAGAACTTTTGGAATAACGCGCAGAGGCAGCGTCCTGCACAGGCGGAGCTCTGCGGTGTGATTCAGTCGGTGTGCTGCCCTTAAGCTGGCCCCCTGAGGGCATCCTGCCTCGTTGGAGATGTGCCTCCTCCTCCTCCTCCTTTCTCCTATCTGGCACCCACGTGGAGTCAGTGACCTCATCATCCCCTCCCTCATGATCACTGGAGCAAACCTGGCAGTATGATGCAGCTGGTGGAACATGACTGCCAGATTGCTGTTCTTCTTGAGCATCCCCTCTCTCTGCGCTCACGCTACTGCCTTCCTCTAGCTGGGTATCATCATCAGAGCCTTCAAAACACTGGGCATCCTCCTGGAGCATGTACCCAACACTGTGCTCAAACAGTTCGGGGGACTCCTCAGGAAGACATGGTGGGTCTAGGGAAGGAGTAACTAATGACATTGATACGAGGGAAGAGGACGCGTTGGCAGCTGCTTTGCCAGTACCCTGAGCCTGGGTGAGAGAGTATGAGGAGGGCTTGGTCATCCACTCTACCAAGTCTTCGGCATGATGCGGCTCAACACGTCCAGCTGCCGAAAATAAGGACAAGCATGTCCCATGGCCACGTGCTGATGACGATGCACCGCATCCACGACCAGCACTGTTGCCCCTAGACACAGAGCCTGCTTGCCATCTTTTATTGGCTTGTGACTGTCTGTCTCTCCTTGTTGGCCTTCCAGACATACTAATGGCCTGCAGGGAGATGGGAAAAACCAGCAATAAGGGGTAGCTTCAGGTGTATACTGTGCAGGAGGCACACTACACCCACTGTAACTGCTTGCAGATACCTGTGTTACACAACAGAACAACACCAACACCAGCAATAAGGGGTAGCTTCAGGTGTATACTGTGCAGGAGGCACACTACACCCACTTTAACTGCTGCAGATGCCTGTGTTACACAACAGAACAACACCAGCAATAAGGGGTAGCTTCAGGTGTATACTGTGCAGGAGGCACACTACACCCACTGTAACTGCTGCAGATGCCTGTGTTACACAACAGAACAACACCAGCAATAAGGGGTAGCTTCAGGTGTATAATGTGCAGGAGGCACACTACACCCACTGTAACTGCTTGCAGATGCCTTGGTTACACAACAGAAAAACACCAACACCAGCAATAAGGGGTAGCTTCAGGTGTATACTGTGCAGGAGGCACACTACACCCACTGTAACTGCTTGCAGATGCCTGTGTTACACAACAGAACAACACCAGCAATAAGGGGTAGCTTCAGGTGTATACTGTGCAGGAGGCACACTACACCCACTGTAACTGCTGCAGATGCCTGTGTTACACAACAGAACAACACCAGCAATAAGGGGTAGATTCAGGTGTATACTGTGCAGGAGGCAAACTACACACACTGTAACTGCTTGCAGATGCCTGTGTTACACAACAGAACAACACCAACACCAGCAATAAGGGGTAGCTTCAGGTGTATACTGTGCAGGAGGCACACTACACCCACTGTAACTGCTTGGAGATGCCTGTGTTACACAACAGAACAACACCAGCAATAATGGGTAGCTTTAGGTGTATACTGTGCAGGAGGCACACTACACCCACTCTAACTGCTGCAGATGCCTGTGTTACACAACAGAACAACACCAGCAATAAGGGGTAGCTTCAGGTGTATACTGTGCAGGAGGCACACTACACCCACTGTAACTGCTTGCAGATGCCTGTGTTACACAACAGAACAACAGCAACACCAGCAATAAGGGGTAGCTTCAGGTGTATACTGTGCAGGAGGCACACTACACCCACTGTAACTGCTGCAGGTTAACAAGCAAAGATGACACTGACACTGTCCATGCCTATCCTGCTCTCTCCCTGCACGCCAACACACTACACCCACTGTAACTGCGCTAGGTTAAGCAAAGATGACACTGACACTGTCCCTGCCTATCCTGCTCTCCCTGCATGCCAACACACTACACTCACTGTAACTGCACTAGGTAAGCAAAGATAACAATGACACTGTCTCTGCCTATCCTGCTCTCTCCCTGCACGCCAACACACTACACTCACTGTAACTGCGCTAGGTTAAGCAAAGATGACACTGACGCTGTCCCTGCCTATCCTGCTCTCTCCCTGCACGCCAACACACTACACAAGGCCGCCGCGCTGGTGGCCTTATATAGTGTGGGGCGTGTACTAAACCCCCCTGAGCTATAATTTGCCACAGGCATCCTGCCTGTGGCCAATTATGGCTCTCCTCGCTGCCGGCGCTGTGATTGGCCAAGCATGCGGGGTCACAGTGCATGCTTGGCCAATCATCAGCCAGCAATGCACTGCGATGGGGCAGTGCATTGTGACCCGTTCGCGCCACGCGAATATGGCGCGAACGGCCCACAAAGTTCTGGCTTCGCCGAACAGGTGAACAGCCGATGTTCGAGTCGAACATGCGTTCAACTCGAACAGCGAGCTCATCCCTATTCTTTGGTGTGGGTCTTTTAGGTGTGCTTGCCAACGAACTGCATGGCAGGTCGACATATGTCTGATCAAGCATGTGGTACCCAAGCGGCTGATGTTTTGGCCACGCGAGATAAGTCTGAGACATATGTTGCAAATAGCAGCGCTGCGATCTGATGCACTTGTCTCAAAAAAGGCCCACACCAAAGAACTTTTGGAATAACGCTCAGAGACAGCAGCGCCCTGCACATGCGGAGCTCTGCGGTGTGATGCAGTCAGTTTGCTGCCCTTAAGCTGGACCCTGGAGGGCATCCTGCCTCGTTGGAGATGTGCCTCCTCCTCTCTCCTATCAGGCACCCACGTGGAGTCAGTGACCTCATCGTCCCCTCCCCTCCCTCCTCATGACTGGAGCAAACCTGGCAGTATGCTGCAGCTGGGGGGACATGACTGCCAGATTGCTGTCCTTGTTGGGCACCCCCTCTCTCTGGGCTCACGTTACTGTCTTCCTCTAGCTGGGTTTCATTATCGTGGCCTTCAAAACGCTGGGCATCCTCCTGGAGCATGTACCCAACACTGTGGTCAAACAGTTTGAGGCACTCCTCAGGAGGACATGGTGGGGCTAGGGAAGGAGTGACTGATGTCATTGAGCCGAGGGAAGAGGCCACGTTGGCAGTTGCTTTGCCAGACAAAGTACCCTGAGCCTGGGTGAGAGAGGATGAGGACGGCTTGGTCATCCACTCTACCAAGTCTTCGGCATGTTGCGGCTCAACATGGCCAGCTGCCGAAAAGAAGGACAAGCGTGTCCCACGGCCACGTGCTGATGAGGATGCACCGTGTCCACAACCAGCACTGTTGCCTCTAGACACAGAGCCTGCTTGCCCTCTTTTATTGGCTCCTGACTGTCTGCCTCTCCTTGTTTGCCTTCCAGACATACTAATGGCCTACAGTGAGATGTAGCTGCACAAAGGTGGGATGTGTGTGTGTATATATATATATAATATATATATATATATATAAAAACATAATATATATCTCTATAATGATTATACTGCAGCTAGCAGAATCAACTGCCTGCTGTGGTATTAGTATGAGAACACCAGCAATTGTCTTCAGTTAGTTTTAGGTGCACACTGTGCAGAGGACACAGTACACTAACTGAAAATACTTGCAGCTCCCTGCCTGTGATATTGGTATGAGAACACCACCAATTGTATTCAGGTACCCTTAGGTGCACGCTGTGCAAAGGACACAGTACACTAAGTGAAAATAAAGCAGCTCCCTGCCTGTGGTATTGGTATGAGAACACCACCAGTTGTATTCAGGTACCTTTAGGTGCACGCTGTGCAAAGGACACAGTACACTAAGTGAAAATAATGCAGCTCCCTGCCTGTGGTATTGGTATGAGAACACCACCAATTGTATTCAGGTACCCTTAGGTGCACGCTGTGCAAAGGACACAGTACACTAAGTGAAAATAAAGCAGCTCCCTGCCTGTGGTATTGGTATGAGAACACCACCAGTTGTATTCAGGTACCTTTAGGTGCACGCTGTGCAAAGGACACAGTTCACTAAGTGAAAATAAAGCAGCTCCCTGACTGTGGTATTGGTATGAGAACACCACCAGTTGTATTCAGGTACCTTTAGGTGCACGCTGTGGAAAGGACACAGTACACTATGTGAAAATAATGCAGCTCCCTGCCTGTGATATTGGTATGAGAACCCCACCAATTGTATTCAGGTACCTTTAGGTGCACGCTGTGCAAAGGACACAGTACACTATGTGAAAATAATGCAGCTCCCTGCCTGTGATATTGGTATGAGAACCCCACCAATTGTATTCAGGTACCTTTAGGTGCACACTGTGCAAAGGACACAGTACACTAAGTGAAAATAAAGCAGCTAGCACAATCCCCTGCCTGCCTGTCAGTATAGAGAATAACAGGAAGGGATCTAGCTAAGCTGAATACAGTGTGTAAATATATATATATACAACACCTAGGATGCATATATATCCTCTACACACTGTAACTGCAGCTAACTGACTCGCCTGCCTGCTCTATCTAACTCAAATCAAATTACCCTGTCTCTCTGTCTCTATCTCTTTCTTTTAACAATCGTCGCAACACACTACACAAGGCCGCCAAGCCGGCGGCCTTATATAGTGTGGGGCGTGTACCTACTCCTCTGAGCCATGATTGGCCAAAGCCACCCTTTGGCCAATTACAGCTCTCTGTACTTACGGTGCTGTGATTGGCCAAGCATGTGGGTCATAGCGCATGCTTGGCCAATCATCAGCCAGCAATGCACTGCGATGCCACAGTGAATTATGGGCCGTGACGCGCCACCCGAATTTGGCGCGAACGGTCCATAATGTTTGAAATTCGGCAAACAGCTGAACAGGCGATGTTCGAGTCGAACATGGGTTCAAATCGAACTCGCAGCACATCCCTAGTGTATGTATAATATATATATATATATACAAAGCTGGGATGTATATATATGCTGAATAAACTGCAGCTAACTGAATCAACTGCCTGCCTGAAAGTGTATTTTAGAAACAGTACACCAGAAATGGTCTGCAGTCTGCAGTCTAGCTGCGCATGATACGGTGTATGTATTATATATTGTGACAGCAGGAAGGTAAAGTCACCTGGTTGCATCCAGGGGGGTAGGTATATTTCTCCCAGATTCAGGCTTTATGCCGACTTATACAACTAGGGAGAGAGTTGATGAAGCCCAGCTGAGGCTAGTGGGCTCATGGATGATTCATACCTCTAGGGAGAGTGCTGGGCGTCGTGCAGCCAGGGAGTTGATGAGACCAGCTGAAGCTTGTCAGCTCGTTTAAGGCCTCTATAAAAACTCCCAGCTTCATTAGGTGTTTGCTCATGCCTGGAACCAGACCTGTGTGGACTGTCTAGGGAGAGTGAACCCCTGTGCGGTGAGACAAAGCCTGTGTGGCTATTTGTTTGGACATTTACTAAACCAGGGACTTAGGGACTAGGACAGCACCAGGCTGATCCCAGTTGTTAGTTAGGGAAACCTGCATGTTTAGTCAGAGGTCAAGCTGACCAGGATTTATTTTGTTTATGTTTCTTTTTGCTTTGCTGTGTTTTTGTCACTGTAAATAGAGAAATAAACCGCACCTTTTGATCTTGAAAACCACAACCTCCGTCTGCTGGGCCTGTTTTTGTGTGGGGAGCCCATCCAGGGGGTCACACACACCCGCTACCGAGCTAACCCCCTCACAATATATATATATATATATATATACAAAGCTGGGATGTATATATATGCTGAATAAACTGCAGCTAACTGAATCAACTGCCTGCCTGAAAGTGTAGTTTAGGATCCACCCTAAATGCTCTAGGTATCTTACCGTACTGAGCACACTGTGATTTAATCGTGCTACTGACTCTTCTACCAGGAGTAGGTCGTCTAGATAAGCCGTCACCGCTATGCCCCGTGCTCTTAAATTTGCCAAAAGCGGGGCTAGAACCCTTGTAAATACCCGAGGTGCAGTAGCCGAGCCAAAAGGCAGAGCCACAAACTGGAAGTGGCGGTGTTCTACTGCAAACCTTAGGAATTTTTGGTGAGCGGGATGGATAGGCACGTGTAGATATGCGTATTTGATGTCTATTGACGCAAAGAATTCTCCGCCTTGTAGAGTGGAGACTACCGAACAAATAGTCTCCATTCGGAAATGGCGAATGTTTATAAACTGATTCAGAGCTTTTAGATCCAGAATGGGTCTGACGTCTCCATTTGGTTTCGGAACTACAAAGAGGTTTGAATAAAACCCCGAACCTTGCTCTTTTAAGGGAACTTCCATGATTACCCCCTGAGACAGCAAGTGATCTAATGCTTGGAAGAAGGGTTTTCTCTAATGGATCTTTGGAGATGTTTGAGTTTTGGAACCGATAAGGTGGGATTTCTCGGAATTCCAGTTTGTACACTAGGTATACTGTGGAAACTACCCACTTGTCCTGGATCTCTGTCTGCCAAGCTGCTGAAAACTGCCGAAGCTTCACAAGGGGGCTTTGGGGTTTTGCTTGTTAGTTTTTTGAACTCACAGCTTTTTGTGACCCTGGGTTTGACTATGGGTCTTAGCTCTTGTGGCTGGCTGAGAATGCCGTCGCCACTGCCTGGAAGCTGAGGTTCCGGGAACTGGGGAGAGAGAACGCTTAAAACACGGGCGTTTATTCCTTTTCTTATCTGGTAACAGACTAGTTTTACCACTTGAAATCTTTTGGATGTATTTATCCAGATCATGCCCAAAGAGTTGTTCCCCATGGAAGAGGAAACCTGCCAAAAGTTTTTTACATGGGGCTTCAGCTGACCAATGCTTTAACCAAAGAATTCTGTGAAAATGCACTAGCTGGAGCGTGAGGCGGAATGCCTGCTGAATAGAATCTCTAATGGCATCCACTGTAAAACATAAGGCCCTAGGCAGGTTCTCCCATAACTTGACCTGATCCGGAGGAAGATCCTTAAGCCCTTGCTCTACCTGTTCCTTTAGAAAAGCTTACGTGACCCCGAAGCTGCTGTGTCTCCATTTGCAGAGTTCTTTCAGCATCTGCCCACTCACGTGACCAAACCCCCCTCTCTTCCTCCAGCTGTGAACCTTCAAAAGCGCGCCCCCTGCGCGCGCGCGTGTAGGGAGATGGCGGCCACCGAGGCAGGAAGGAGAGAGAGGAAGGAGCACTCCAAAACAAGCAAATGGAGACAACAGCTTCGGGGTACTGGTCCGCATGGTCAAGACAAAGAAGGGACCATCCCATTCGCCTTTGCATGAAGTTATTGGGGTAGATGGTGGCCTCTTTCGAGGCCGTTCCTTATGCCCAGTTTCATTCGAGACTGCTTCAAAACTGCATCCTGGCTGCCTGGAACAGGAGAATCGAAGTGTAATGGGAGGGCCCGTGGAACCCAGAAGTTTAGAAAGTATGAGCCAGAAAATAATGGACATTGAGAATATGTCTTGGATTGCTTAAAAATGGGTCTGTAATATTAATCCACAATATTCCCCAGGATATCTGTAAAGGACTATTTACTGGTTGTTTGATTCTGAACTCAACAGGTTAATTGAGAGATGCTGATGTGTTCAACTCTAGCCACCTGTCTGCCTGTGTAATGTAAATGAGTCCAGGCTAACTTCTAAAGATGCTTTCATTGTGGATTGTGATAATTAACTCTGTAATTGTGTGTATTGTAAATTAGCAGACAGACAGTCTGGGAAACGTAAAGGTCATGCATAGTCATTTAAGCTGTAAAGGAATTAGCTAATGAACTCACCTGTTGTCTGCTAAGAGATGTCAGAATAATGTGTATTGGGGGCTCGTTATGTAACCATTGTGTGATGTTGTGGGTGGAGTTGTTCATTTGGACTACAGTATTCTTTTAGTGTATATAAGAGCCTGCTTTTCTCAATAAAGGTTGTCAGACCTGCTGGAAACCTAACAACAGAGCTGTGTCTCGTTATTAGGGGGGAATTATCATTATGGATCTTGTTCGCCTGACTGTGGAGTGTCAGTAGCTGCCTCTGTGTTCGGAAAGGGAATATCATAAACAGCATTAACCCCTTCCATACTTGGGGTGCCGTTACAATTGGTGGCAAGCAGCGGGTTGGTTCCCACAGCCAGAAGGACAGCTACAAGAGGACACAGGACAATAGAGGCACAGTATGAATGGCTAAAGCGCTCTACCCTCAAGGACTTACTGGAGAACCGGGGCAGACCGGCCAACAATCGTAAGAAGAGGGACATTATCAGAGAACTAGTCGAAATGGATGGAACCGAAAGGCCCAGCGTAACAGACAGGACACCCGAAGAGGCAAGTTTTGATCGGGCTGTTAACATAAGACTGGCACATTATGGTCCTAACCCTACAGCGGAGATCATAGACCGAGTTATAGCGGCTGTGGACGTAAATTTGCTACCGCAAAGAGGTGCTGCAGCAGCAGAAGTCAGAGCAGCACCAACTGAAAGGAGAAAGATACATTTTGCTGCTTTTAAAAATGTAATTAAAACTGAAGGGGAGACGATTTTGAACGGCAATGTGCCCTACACCGGGTGCCCACAGAGGAATGGGTTACCATTTTGTCTGAGAAACTGTCCGGCCGGGCCAGTGAAGCATTCAGGGCCTTCCCAGACGAGGATATTATGAACTATGGACTGGTAAAAGAAGCTTTTTGGCCAGGTATGCCGTCACACTGGAGGCATACCGGAGGCGGTTCTGAGAGACGAGCAAGCAGACTGGAGACTCGTATACCGAGTGGGCATGCCGCCTACACCGCACGGCATCCCACTGGGTCGCTGGATGCCAAGCAGAATCCGGGGAAGAGGTGCTGCAGGTGTTCCTGCTGGAGCAGTTCTTTGACAAGCTGTCCCTGGAAGTCAGAGAGTGGGTCCGGGACCGAAAACCTTTCACCTTGCCTGAAGCAGCTCGCCCGGCGGACGAATACACAGATGCCCGCAAACTGGATAACCCTGTGGTCAAGACAACAGCTCGGGTGGATTATCAATCAGCGGCACCTCCTCCGGCTATCGCCTACCAACCACAGTCGTACCGCCCTACAGCACCACCTCCAGCGGCCACTTATTCTCAGCAGCCCAGGTTCAACTCCCAAGACTACTCACAACCCATCAGGTGTTTCGGGTGTAAACAGCTAGGGCACAAAAAGCCAGACTGTCCCTTGAATCCAGCCATCCATTCCCAGTCATGGAGACAGCCAGCAAGGGGGAACCCCCGCACATCCATGCCTGCGGCCCACTGCATTGAGGAGGAAGAACATTGGGACGTCCTGCACGAGGCTGATCCAATACAAGCAGCTAACATGGACAACATATATATAAGGGGGCTCCATCCCTCAGAGGGAGAGTGGCTCCCAATATTCTGGATCCCCCCCTATTAGGAGGGGCTTCTTTGAAGGTTTAATAGGTTTCTATCAGTGCAGGAAATGTAGGGTGTGCTCTCTGAGTGGCTGTTTACATAGACGCACTCATACCTTTACTTCCACTAGCACTGGATTTGAATTTACCATCAAGTCTTTCGTGACGTGTTCTACTGAGGGGGTCGTTTACCTCCTGCAGTGCCCCTGTGGGCTCCAATATGTGGGCAGGACTAAACGACCCCTCAAAGTGAGATTCAATGAACACATCACAAATATTTTGACTGGGTTCCCCAAACACCCTGTGTCCCGTCATTACCTGGAGGTACACAATAGAAATCCTGCCAAGACTCTCTTTCTAGGCATTGATTGATACACCCCCCAGTGGAGAGGGGACTCCCTAGTGCAGAGTATTTCCAGGTCAGAGATGTCATGGATACATAAATTAAAAAGTTATGCCCCCTTCGGGTTAAACGTTGATACAGATCTAAATGCCTTTATAGACAATTCTTGATTTTTTATTCTCTAATTCTAGTTTCCTCTAAGGGTCATTTCTATTTGTTGTTTTTTTTATGGACCTGTTTAGAATATACCCATATATATGGGAGTTAAGTCAGTAATTTTAGATATTGATTAGCTGACCTGAGTCCCGGGCAGCATAAAATAAATCTGGATCTTAATTTAAATTTAATTTACTTTTGATTCTAGTTATTTCCATGCTTCGTGGTTTATGACTGTGCCCTTAGTATATCTTTTGCCCTCTTATGTGAGTGAGATGGGTCTTTTTGACAGTATAATTTAATTGAATTTATATATGCTGTTCCTTTTTTGGCCACTTGATGGCGCTGCTCTCACCCCGAATATATTGAGGGGAATTAGTTCTCTGTTCTTTGGACATTTCTTCCCCAGAAGTGTTTTTTTAGTGTTTTTTAGTCTTTTTATGTATTTTTAATAGGTTCTGGTATTGTTATTAATATCAGTATTGTATTTTTAGCCGTGTAATTTCGGTTCCACTCCTTGACCTGTATAGTTCCGCTTCTGGGTGGCGGGGCTGCCCGTGATTCAGATCGAGGCATGGTTCACAATTTGTATAAATACCGCGATGAGTCAGTGCGTCGCCCGTTCCCCAGACGACGCTATCTATAGCGAAACGTACGTCGGGAGGTTGACGCGCTGACGTCATCGCCGAACGGGAGACTGCAAGCCGGCCGGCTTTTCCCATGCTTGATTTTATCTATGTGATGTAAGTTGCCATCTGTTTATATTTAAATAAATGCTGTTGGACGATATACACTATGTGGTTTCCCCTTTTCATTTCCATGATTGGCGAACACTGAGTTTCAAACAGCACAGGAGTTCCATCCCTGGGGGTCCATCTGCTACAAGGAAGCGGGCTAATTTCAGTTTTGCACTGTTTAGCTTGCCTCTGGTAAGCGCATTATTTTGGTGGTGGCAATTTTTGGTGTGACTAGGAGTTCACTCTTCCTTCTGCTATTCTGCACTGCAAGTTTCTTCCATCGTTCAGGATTATATGGACTTTTATATGGACTTTCACATTGATTCACTGTCATTTATTTTGGGATAATCCCCATCAATGTGTTTGGTTCACCATACTATACATACAATTATATTAAGTTATATATTGGGTATAGTAGTTTGTCTTACCATATTTAGTTTTTTGCGCAACTCTTTTTTCTCTTTCTTTAACCTGGACAACAGGCAGCAACACAGGTAGACTGTCTGGGTCAATGGAAAGGTAGCCAATGGCCTACGTGATACTGGTGCCACCATGACCCTACTACAGAAGAACCTCATCCCAGAGAGCCAACACACCGGAGACACTGTAGCCGTAAGAGTAGCGGGAGGCACCGTCTTCCGGCTACCCGTTGCCCGTGTTCACCTGGATTGGGGGGTTTGTCCGGGACACGTGAATGTGGGGGTGATGAAATATTTGCCAGCGGATGTACTACTGGGGAATGATTTGGCCCCCCTTGTTTCTGCTTACGCCCCGATGGGCCCCGCTGAAGCCAACCCAGTGACTACCTGTGCCCAGACCCGTGCTGATGGAACCGACCCGCTTGCTGCCGAGACTCGGGTAAGACTATCTTCCCCGACATGTACCTTAGATCAGGCACAATATCACAGTCTAAAATTGGAATGTAACAAGTTGGCCAGTGAGAAATCGGAGATGCAACGACACTACGTCATGTATTATGAGATGTCCCATGGCTTGAACATTGAAATGCACAAACAGGCTGAAATTGTCAAAAGGTTAAATGGGATTTGCGCCCAGGTTTTGCCTTGCCTCTCCCAAGAGCATCAGCAACATGTTTTGGGAGCCATTGAGAGAGCAAAGCAAGTGACTGTTCCAGAACTGAATTCCATTATTCGCCCTGCAACCTTACAACTTCACCACCAGCTACCGACCCAGTAAGCAAAATGGCAATGCTGATGGGTTGTCCAGGCATTAGAGAAATGGAACTATGGACTAACTTCGGAGTCAACCCGTCTGGGGTCTCCTCCTGTGTTAGTCTCCTGCCGAAAGGAGAGAGATGTAACGGGAGGGCCCGTGGAACCCAGAAGTTCTAAGAAAGTATGAGCCAGAAAATAATGGACATTGAGAATATGTCTTGGGTTACTTAAAAATGGGTCTGTAATATTAATCCACAATATTCCCCAGGATATCTGTAAAGGACTATTTACTGGTTGTTTGATTCTGAACTCAACAGGTTAATTGGGAGATGCTGATGTGTTCAACTCTAGCCACCTGTCTGCCTGTGTAATGTAAATGAGTCCAGGCTAACTTCTAAAGATCCTTTCATTGTGGATTGTGATAATTAACTCTGTAATTGTGTGTATTGTAAATTAGCAGACAGACAGTCTGGGAAACGTAAAGGTCATGCATAGTCATTTAAGCTGTAAAGGGATTAGCTAATGAACTCACCTGTTGTCTGCTAAGAGATGTCATAATAATGTGTATTGGGGGCTCGTTATGTAACCATTGTGCGATGTTGTGGGTGGAATTGTTCATTTGGACTACAGTATTCTTTTAGTGTATATAAGAGCCTGCTTTTCTCAATAAAGGTTGTGAGACCTGCTGGAAACCTAACAACAGAGCTGTGTCTCGTTATTAGGGGGGAATTATCATTATGGATCTTGTTCGCCTGACTGTGGAGTGTCAGTAGCTGCCTCTGTGTTCGGAAAGGGAATATCATAAACGGCATTAACCCCTTCCATACTTGGGGTGCCGTTACACCAATCTCTAGATTTACCAAGCACTTGTCTTCAATGGTGCGAAAAGAAAGAGAACGGCGCAGCGCATGCATGTGCGCGTGCCTCCGGCGGCGCTTGCGCGCCCTCTGGTGGCTCTCCTGGGCAAAGTCGTATATATACGGGATTTCGCCCTGAGAGCCATTCTGCTGCAGTATATCTGCGTGAGCCAGTCGGCCCATGCTATTGAAGCAATAGAATGGGCCCTAAAACAAAAAAATACACAGATTGAATTCATGCTGGACATATTAGAACTAGTAATGGGAAGCAACTATTTTTTTGTTTACACACACAAATCCCCGTGCTAGCTCTCGTGCACACAATCGCGCGTGGCCTGCACCAATCGCGCCCGCTGGCCACGCGCATCGGGTCCCCCCGCTGTGCAGCGGGCACGTGCGCATGCCTCCCACGGCGCTTCCGCGCCCTTTGGTGGCTCTCCTGGGCAAAGTCGTATATATACGGGATTTCGCCCTGAGAGCCATTCTGCTACAGTATATCTGCGTGAGCCAGTCGGGAACCGGTTAAACAAAAAAATGCTATTGAAGAAATAGAATGGGCCCTAAAACAAAAAAATACACAGATTGAATTCATGCTGGACATATTAGAACTAGTAATGGGAAGCAACTATTTTTGGCACGCTAAACATTTTTATAAACAAATTAAGGGTGTAGCCATGGGGGCCAATATGCACCCACGGTCGCCAACATTTTTATGAGCTAGTGGGAATCAGAAGAGATTTTTGATAAATATATCCCGGGACTAAAAACCTACAGGAGATATATTGATGATATATTCCTAGTATGGGAGGGAACAGAGGAAACATTAAAATATTTCTTAAAACAGATTACAATAAACAAATACAACATCTCTTTTACAGCAGGCTACAGTAGAGACAAAGTAAACTATTTAGATTTAGAAATCTTCAAACAAGGAAGTAAAATGTACACACGTACTCACTTCAAAAACACTGATAGAAATAGCTATGTCCCTACATCGAGTGGTCATCACCCAAAATGGATAGCAAGCATACCAAAAGGACATCTTATGAGAATAAAAATAAACTGTGACCAAAGAGAAGATTATGATGCACAAGCAAATATGCTGATAGATAGGTTTGCAGAGAAGGGATATAAACGCCCACACTTACGAAAAGTCCAGGAGGAAGTTAATACAATGAATAGAGAAAAATTACTTATTCCTAAACAAAAAAAGAAAGAAGAGTTTGATATAGCATTCTGTACAGAATATAATAGACAACATAGATAATTTGAGAAAGTTGCAAGAACACACTGGCCCATCTTGCTCAGGGATCCTATACTTGCCAAAACATTACCAAAACGACCCAAATTTATTTAGACACCCACCTATATTAAGGGACAAAATTGTAAAAAGTATCCCTGATCTACCCATAAAAACGTCACTTTTTTGGACCAGATTGGGTTTTTTAGATGTGACAAATGCCCAACGTGCAGAACCTGTAAGAAAGGAAAACGAAAAACCACACATTTTCAATCAAGGGCCACAGGGCAAATGTATTAAATATCTAGGTTTATCACGTGAGGGAGCACACACGTCACATACCTTTTGGAGTGTGAGTGTGGGCTGCAATACGTGGGTAGAATCACTAGGGAACTAAAAGTAAGACTAAGAGAACATGTCAACAACATTAAAAAAGGCTTCTATAAACATAGTCTATCTAATCATTTTAGGAGATATCATAATAGAGACCCAACATAAATCATCATTTTGCGGAATAGACAGAGTAAAAAGACATTGGAGGGGTACAAATATAAAAAAAAGCCATTTCGCAAAATGAGACAAAATGGACATATCAATTACATACGATGACACCCTCAGGGTTGAACGTGGATTTAGATGTGAACTGTTTTATCACTATATATTAATTATTAATCAGTTGTGTATCCATAAGATAAATAGAGTGCCCACAATTTAATCATTTTTTTTTATATAAATATATTTTTATAATTACTAATTTTACAAATTAATTCATTTTTAAATATTTAATTAATTATAGATTATTATATAATTGTATTTGATATACATATATTTTCTGTACTAAGTGTAGTGATAAATTTAACTAATTGCATTTATTTTAGCCATTAGCTGATTAGGCAGTTTATTATAACTGGTATCTAGTTGATATGTAGCATTGTGACGCTAAAATATAATTATAATATCATGCATAAGAAGTATGGAGTACAATTATAGCGCCCATGAAACTTCCTGCGGAAACAGTAAGCAATAATAATATAAAGGGAGAACCAATATGGCAGCTGCAAAACTTCCGGCAGAAGTAGGAAGTGACATGAGCATTTACTACGCTTTATGAGAGTAGGAGGTTTGGGTGTAGTGGGTCACGAGCGCCCCCAGCTTCTAAAGATGCCCAGTGGGAGGGGCAAAACACATCAAGCGTGGACGAGATAGACGATACAGACGGCTGGAACACACGCCAAGACGTGATTTTCATTTATATTCCCATATGATCTTTTTAGGCTGTAAGTGCATTTGTTTTTAACTCTTTCCCTAAACCAAACAGTAGGGATGAGCTTCGTGTTCGAGTCGAACCCATGTTCGACTCGAACATCGGCTGTTCGCCGAATTTCGAACATTATGGGCCGTTCGCGGCAAATTTGATTGGCGCGCCACGGCACATAATTCACTGCGGCATCGCAGTGCATTGCTGGCTGATGATTGGCCAAGCATGCACTATGACCCGCATGCTTTGGCCAATCACAGCGCGGTAACAACGGAGAGCTATAATTGGCCAAAACCAGGGTGGCTGAGAGAGAGACAGTGTAATTTATATTGAGTTAGATAGAGCAGGCAGGCGAGTCAGTTAGCTGCTGTTACAGTGTGTAGACGATATATATGCGTCCTATGTGTTGTATATATATTTATACACTGTATTTAGTTTAGCTTGATCCGTTACTGCTGTTCTCTATACTGCGACAGGCAGGCAGGTGATTGTGCTAGCTGCAGCAGAGTTTCACTTAGTGTACTGTGTGCTTTGTTGTGGAGATTTTTATGGAAATGTATTAATGTATGTTGTCAGATGTCCCCCCAGTGTCAGTTTTGCTGTAATGCGCTCATCTGAGCGTATTTGCACATACAGACGTTGGTGGAAGATCGGTGGCGGGAAAATCTTTCTATGGAAACAGCGATGTTTGCTGCATTTAGAGATGTTGTTTTGCGCCCCGTTGGGGGAACTGGCCAGCCCCTGGCGGGGGCGTTGAATGACTCCGAGCGCACATATCTGTGTCCACAGGAACAGTAGCATAACTATAAAATAATTGTGGTCCATTTGAGGCATAATTGTTATGTAGTTTCCGTCATTTGGTAACAGTGTATGTCACTGTTAGTCAATTTGAATGAACATTGTATCTGTTTGAAAGGATGTCCTTGTATGGTCATTCTCCTGTGGAAGGAACATCCTGTGATGTCCCCGCCCATGGGGGGAGGTGACTGGTTGCTGCAACCAATCACCTCCTGTCTTGAGATCTTTTGAGTTTAATAAAAGCCTATGAGTAGGCTTTGGCTGGACAGTCTATGCTGGGATGGCCTGACGATAAGATCTATGTGTGAGCCTTGCTTCTTGGATGGATGATGGGATGAACGGTGAGTGGATTTTAGCAAACTTAAAGATAGCATTATTGCAAGAGGATGAATCTAAAGTGTGTGCTTAGATAGCACAGGAATTATAGGCTGTGTGCTCTGCAAACAGCCTAGGAATTCCACAACAGTAAAATGGCGACTCACGGTTGGGACCAATTGCGGCCTCTTTGAGCATCATATCAGCAGAGGGGGGAGAGTGGACCTGCGATGTGATTGATGCGTGAAGAGGCTGTACTTTGAAACGAACAAAAAAAAATTTGTCTTTTTGAAATAATGCTTTAACTTTGGAGTGTGTGTGCGTGTGTATGTCTGCGAATCCGATCGTGCATGTGTGTGTGTGATTTTGTTGGGAGAGAGATCGTATGCCTGCGAATCCGATCGTATGCTTGTGAATTTGATTGTGTGTGCCTGTGTGATTAGATTGTTTGTGTGATGTAGGACATGTGTACCCATGAGTGCGATTGAAATTGTGTAAGAGATGGCTGTTTGTGCGATGTACTGAGCAGTTTGTAAAGTGGACGATTGTAAGCCATGAGGTTTAGTGGGGGAGGGGCAGGCAGCATCTCAGTTACAAGGGTGAAAGTTGGTGACTTTCTGTAAATAGCATGCAGGAGTTTTGTAGTGGAAGGGCCCTGAGAGATGATCTGATGTTACAAGCAACAATATACTGTATGTGTGTGGTGTTTGTGATTTCTATGAAAAATAGAAATGGTTAGATTGCGATTTTTGCCTTTATAGGGGACAAAGACACATGTCCCCATAAGTGTAAAAATATTTTAACGAAAGAGCTTGGTTTTTGAGTTGAAAGTTCCCGCCGCATATCCAAGTGGCCAGGCATTGCTAGAAGGCAGACATAGTATGTCTCTGCAATGGCTTGTTATGGAAGCTGAGGCCACTGTGTGTGTGAACTTTAGGTAGAGAAAAGTGGTGAATATATGAACTTAGAGAAATGAATATGTTTTTAATATTGTCATGTAACTCACATTTATTGAATGTGCTGTTTAGTTGGCAAAAGGGAGGCTAAGTTTGTGTACATGTGGTCCTTGTAGAGTGTAGCTGACACCTTTTTCAGTGGATTTTGATGATAATTTAGAAAAGTTTCAATGGTGTAGTCAGTCTTTGTGGAGAAAAACATTTTTGATTTTCTTTTAAAGAGATGCTGGTTTTGGCGGGAAAAAGTAATGGCGCCATTCTTGGCTTTTGTTAGCCTTGCAGGTTTGTCTGCCATTTTGAGGCACAGTTTTTCCTTAGCCTGTGGGTATCCTATAAGGGAAGGTGCAGCCACCTTTCTTTTGGGCACTATACCATGTGGCATTCGTCTGCTATTTCGCTGGTGGAATTTCTCAGCCTTTGGGGCAGATTTTGATGTTTGGTGCGAATATAGTGCGATTTTTTCTGCGTTGGAACCTGGTAGAGGCAATTTGTGTTTTTCTTTGTGTAGGGGAACCAATGTGGTGTTCATTGTGACGTCCCATGCTGGTTTTGGCGGGAAAAATTGCATGCGTTAATGGCGCCATTGTTGTCCATGAGGTGTGCGGTTTTCATCCACCATTTTGCTGTCCTGGCTTGTCGGCCATTTTGAGAGACGTTTACAGTTTGAGATAGGAAGTTCCAGTTTAGCAAACACAGCTCCTGAATATGCTGTATTGGCATTTGTTGATCTGCGCAGTTTTCTTATGTTTTATGCGTTTACAGTTTGACCTGTGCACTGCTGGGAAGAGTAGTGAGACACCAGGGTGACATACTGAGAGACTGGTTTTTGTTTAATGAATTCGCTGGTTTAAATTGTTTTTCTAAGCATCGCCTTTTGAGTTGAGTAGAGTGGTATCTTGAAATAGCGCGGTCTTACCCCGAGGGGCCACAACGTGCTTGCGGACACACGCACATGCTGGGGCCTATTTATGGATGGGATCTGGCTGACCTACCAGCAGTTGGAGTGTGGGAGGAGGCCAACGCAGAGACAGGGACAACATGCAAACTCCATGCAGATGGTGTTAGGAGGAAGGTTTCTCTGTTTTCATTTAAGTGAATGTAAGCTATTGCAGGGTCAGCTGACTTTGCAGTATATGCGCGGCGGTTTTTTTTGCATTGGATTTTGGTTTTAAGAAAAACTTCACTTTACACTGAATTTTGATAGATTGTAAGACTAACAGAGTTTTTGTACAATGATGTGTTTTTATGTTTAAATATTTGGGAGTTTCCCAGAGAGCAATTCATTTTTTTGGAACTTGTACTGTATAGCCATCTTTTGGCAGGAGTTTGTATTTTGAGTCCCAACTTATGGTCTGACTTCCACGGAATGTGGGTCAGGGGGGATTCCCTCCCATTTGCAAAGGGGGGTTTATTCCATCATTTCCTTGACAAGGTTTTAAATGGTTGAAATATATATGATGTGTAGCCATGGATTTTTTTTGAAGTCTTGATAGACAAGGCGATTATGGCTAACGCCTCCCCTCCCCCTCCCTCTTCCTGAACAATTGATATGTAAATAAACCAGTTTGGTTTTTTATGAGCTGAGCATAACCGGAAGTTTCTTTTCAGCATTTATATATCAGCAGAAAGTTAGTGGGAGGAGCTTGGGGTTTTTAAAGGTGAGCAATGAGATTTGTGTCTGGAAGGAAAATGGAAAGCATTTTGGCGTTTAAAAGTGTTTTATATTTCGTTCCAGTTTTGTGAAGTTTTGTACTGTAATACAGTTTTGAGTAGAGAGCAAACAGTCGGCATCACCATTATTTTATCATCTAGATACAGAGAGAAGCCACATTGTTCTGCAGGTGGTAAACTGGCGTAAGTGTTCTGTGTGGTTTAGTCTGACAACGCAGTGTATGGGTGTATAGCGGAAAATGCTTGTGTATGCATGCACTGTGAGGGGTAGAGGCCTAATTCGGGGGTTGATCTGTGGTTGTTGCTGTAGTTCCAAAAGTGTTGGGACAACAAGCCATAGAGTTGACGCCTCGGTTAGGGTTTCTAGTTGGAGGACTTGACCATATAGTGGTTGTAGTTCTGCAATTCACCGTATAAGAAGACACCGGGCGGTGATCTCCGAAAATGGGTGCAACGGTTTAACCTGGACGCAGGTTTAAGACGATAAGCCGATTCGAATCGCCATGGACACAAGGAGGTCTGTGCAAAGGGAAGGAATGGAGGCTTCCCATAGTCAGACGGTCACACAGTGCACAAAGCCTAGTTTTGGGGCAAAGGCCTTTGAACCCCAAAAAGATTAACATAGGTGGTCCAAGGATACTATTTTGGGTATCCCTCTGGAATGGATGTAGTTGAGCTGCGGCTTCAGAAATCTGTAATGATGAGTGTTGATGGAGGTGTAGTCTCATGCCCGTTTGTTTGAACTTTGTATGGCTGGTCCATGCAAGCTTCTCGAGCTGCTCTCATATTCCCATTGTATTTTTTCCTATTGCTGAAAGAGTGAAGGTAGAATTCTGGCTGTTTTTGTTTTTTTCATTTGTGGTTTTGGAAACTGGGAAGTATTTCCCCCACGTTTGTATCGGAATGTTTGTATGTAGTAACGTGAATATGTTCGAACTTACCGCGGCGATCCTTCGATGCGTCGCGGCTGTTGTATTTTTGTAGGAACGGGAAAAGTAAGGGTTACAGAGGGTTTTGTTTGAATCAGTTTTGAAAGAATGTCATTGACAATTTACCAATGTACAGGAATGTCATTATTATTTCTTGTTCATACATCACGGGACACAGAGCAGCATAGTCATTACTATGTGGGTTATATAGAATTACCTTCAGGTGCTGGCACTGGCAACTTCCAAAACAGGAAGTACCCTCCCCTATATAAGCCCCTCCCATCCGGGAGTACCTCAGTTTTTTGCCAGTGTCTAAGGTGTTGGCCAAGGTTAACATGTATTCATCTGGGCTTGTGTACAGGTTCTCTGGGCCTTAGCAAGCTATTCCGGATCCGACCAAAAAAGCTTCATAGCTAAGCGGTCGGTACCCGGGCCTTGCAGAGAAGAGCAAGGTTTTGCCTGTAATGCCTCTCTTAGGAGGGCTGGACCCTGGGATCCAGAGCTCTGGTCATACCCAAAACCAAGAGGCTATCTGTGCAGGGTGCTATACAGGTCCAGGGGAGTGGAATCCTTGGGAACCCGGTCCCTGAAGGTCTAGTACAATGCCTGCCGTGAAAGGTGAAGTTTGGGCTTCTGTGGACCAAACAAAGTCCTGCGGCGGGGAAAAGGTAAGTGGGGGCAACTCAGGAACTTGGTTCTATTGAGGGGACCCCCAAGCCTAATATGTCTTTCTGCCTGTTACCTAAAAGGTATTCCCGCTAATAGCTGTATATGCCTAAGAAATCCTAGAAATGTTTTTTCATAAAGGAAGTTTTAAAAACTGTAAACCTGGAAATGTTTTTCATAAAGGAGGTTTTAAAAAAAAAAAAAAAAAAAAGACAAAAGTGCGGTACCTGTGTTTGTCCACTAGAGGCCGCTGTGGAACGTCTTTTTTTCTTGGGACTATTCCTTCCATGGTGAAAGTCCAGGCAGATGAGTGAGCTCTCTATCAGGGAAGCTGCATTCCTCTGTCATGCTGCCAAGTAGTTTCCTTCCATCCCCGAGTCCTGGTGAAACAGGGACCCTGGTTCCTCTCCCTACAGGGCGCCAAGAGCACACACGCTTTCTTTTTATAGATTTAGCTTCAAAAAGTGGGCGGAGCCTGGCGGATGACGCGCTCTGTGCGCCCAGCGCTTCTGCGCATGTGCGGGCGTCCCAGCAAGATAAAAGGACTCAGTCCACGCTGCTTGCTATGGACACAGAGCATGAAAAGGAGCTGGTAGCATGGTATAGGGGCTTACAGCGGGCGGTTGATAGAGGCATCCCCAGAAAGACGCATTAGTAGACACCCACTGATGTACATAGCAGCAGATTGCATTAGACTATTTCAGTAAGGGGTGTATTGCGGCTGGAATACCTCAGCTTTGAACTAAGGAATATGCCGCCTAAAAAACTCAGAGATATACCTCTCAGGAAGTGTAGGGGGTCTCCATCGGGCTCTGAGGATCTGGAGCAGTCATCTGCACCCTCCTCCCCTGAGAAATCAGAGGTTAATACCCATAAGGAACCCCCGGGAGTGCCAGGTACTGCGGCTGTCCTCTGTCCACCTGCTCCTGCATATATAACAGAGGAGGTTTTTTCCTCAACTCTGGAGGGATTGGAGCAGAGATTGGCAGCATTGATCGCTTCTTCTCTACAGGAAAGAAAGCGCGCCAGATCTCCATCACCTCCATTAGAGTGCCTGTTGGCAGAGCAACAGTCCCAGGAAGGGACCGACCTACCTGAAGGGGATCAGGAGGAGGTTAACTCTGTTTTTGAGGAATCGACAGTAGATGAACCATTTTCAGCATCACAGACCGAAAGATTGTGGGTCCAGACCCTAACTGACATGGTTCGATCTGCATTTAAAATGCCTCTTGTTGAACCATCAACTACTGCTGTCTCCTCATTGGGGTCGCTAAAAGCTCCCCAGGTTAATTGCTCCTTTCCAATACATCCATTATTGGAAGGACTTATATACCAGGACTGGGAACATCCTGATAAACTATTTGTTCCGCCTAAGAAATTTCCGGTGATCTATCCCATGGAGGAAAAGTTCACCCAGAGATGGAATGTTCCTACGGTGGATGCAGCCATCTCTTCTGTGAACAAATCACTGACATGTCCAGTAGATAATGTTCAAATGTTCAAAGATCCAGTAGATAAAAAATTGGAATCTTTATTAAAATCTGCTTTTTCCACAGCAGGGGCTGTTACACAGCCAGCAGTGGCAGCTATTGGGGTCTGCCAAGCTTTAAAGGATCAAATGAAAATGGTCCTGAGGGATTTGCCAGACCAGCAGGCCCAGGCTCTGGCTGATCTGCCTAGAGCATTATGCTTTGCGGTTGACGCCATCAAGGATTCTATCCATCAGGCCTCCCGCCTCACGCTGTCTTTGGTACATATGCGTAGGCTTCTGTGGCTCAAAAACTGGTCTGCTGAAGCTCCCTGTAAGAAGCTCTTAGTTAGCTTCCCATTTCATGGGGAACGCCTTTTTGGCGAGGACCTGGATAAGTATATCCAGAAGATTTCCAGTGGTAAAAGTACTCTCTTACCGAGTAAGAAGAGGTCTAGGGGTCCATCTTTTAAGAGGACTACCTCTCCTATCCCTGCGACGTCTGCTACTAAGCAGTTCCGACGGCCTCCTCGGTCAAACTCAGGGGGTAAAAATCAGGGACAGTCACAGGGTAATAAGAAACCCTGGATCCGAAGGGGTACTAAACCAGCCTCCAAGTCAAGCCTATGAAGGGCTGCCCCCACTCAAACGGGTGGGGGGAAGACTTCAGTTGTTCGCAGAGACCTGGCGGGAGACGATCAAAGACAGATGGGTGCTCTCCGCAGTAACTCTGGGATACAAGTTGGAGTTAAAAGAGTCTCCTCCTTCCCATTTTATGTGGTCAGGCATGCCAAGAGACCCTCTGAAAAGAGGGTCTCTCCTATTGGCGTTAGAACAACTATTGCTCCAAGGAGTAATTATGGAGGTTCCTATGGAAGAGTGGGGGTTGGGTTTCTACTCAAACCTTTTCACAGTCCCGAAGCCAAACGGGGACATAAGACCCATATTGGACCTAAAGAGTCTAAACAAATTTCTAAACGTCCGGTCTTTCCGGATGGAGTCGATCCGATCGGTCACCGCTGCCCTACAAGGGGAGGAATGGTTAGCCTCGATCGACATCAAAGATGCTTACTTGCATGTTCCCATCTTTCCAGGTCATCAAAAATTTCTACGCTTTGCAGTAGAAGGGCGCCATTTTCAGTTCAGAGCCTTACCATTCGGTCTGGCCACAGCACCACGAGTGTTCACAAAAATTCTGGCCCCACTGTTGGCTGATCTAAGAACACGAGGTGTAACGATAATGGCATACCTAGACGACCTGTTGTTGATGGACCACTCAGTTGCCAAGCTAGAAGTGGTAATTGTCGATACAATCAAGTATCTAGAATCTCACGGTTGGGTCATCAACCTGGACAAGTCAGCCCTACAGCCAGTGAAAAACCTGGTATATCTAGGGCTACGGCTGGATTCAGACCAGAGGAAGATTTTCTTACCTCTAGACAAGGTATCCTCTTTGAGGGGCTTGGTCCGTCTGCTTTGTGCAAAAAGACAGCCGTCCATACGCCTGTGCATGAGGCTGCTAGGAAAGATGGTAGCATCATTCGAAGCTGTGCCATACGCCCAATTCCACTCAAGGAATTTACAGAGGGCCATATTGTCAGCCTGGAACGGAAAAATTCAGGCTCTAGACTTCCCGATGGCTTTGTCCCCTTCCGTTCGGAAGAGTCTCTGCTGGTGGTTGATCCCCCAGAATCTCCAGAAGGGAAAACCCTTCAGTCCGATATCTTGGAAGGTGGTCACTACAGATGCCAGCCTTATAGGCTGGGGGGCAGTACTGGAGCAATGGTCTCTCCAGGGCAGATGGTCAAATGTAGTAAAAACCCTGCCCATCAATCTCTTAGAGATACGAGCAGCCCGTTATGCCCTAGTAGCCTGGACATCCAGACTCCAAGGGTCCCCTGTCAGAATTCAATCAGACAATGCCACAGCAGTGGCATATATCAATCATCAGGGAGGCACCAGGAGTCGTGCAGCCCAGAGGGAAGTAAGTCACATCCTGGAATGGGCAGAAAAGCATGTCCCATGTATATCAGCTGTCTTCATTCCAGGGGTGGAGAATTGGAAGGCGGACTTTCTGAGTCGCCAACAGTTATGCCCAGGGGAATGGTCCCTTCATCCCGAGGTCTTCCGAGCAATATGTCAGCGGTGGGGAACACCGGATGTAGATCTGCTAGCATCCAGATTCAACGCAAAGGTGGACAGATTTGTCTCCCGGACAAGGGATCCCCTCGCTTGCGGCTCGGATGCTCTGGTGTTCCCTTGGGATCAGTTCAGACTGATATATGCATTCCCTCCGCTACAATTGTTGCCTCGACTCCTTCGCAGAGTCAGGTTGGAGAAGAAGCCGGTGATCCTGGTGGCTCCAGCGTGGCCCCGAAGGGCCTGGTACGCGGAGATCATCAAAATGTCTGTGGGGAGTCCTTGGACCCTTCCACGTCGTCCGGACCTGCTTTCGCAAGGACCGATATACCACCCTTCCTTACTAACTCTAAGTTTAACGGCCTGGCTATTGAATCCCACATCCTAAAGAAGAGAGGTCTCTCTAACTGTCACGTACCTGACGGTGACGAGCCCGGATCTGCAGAGGGAGGCCTCTCTTACGGCTTCCACCGGCGGCCCCTGGTACTGAAGACAGGAGGCACGGAGGTAGAAGGGGTACGAGTGCCTGGCAGGATGGATCAAGGTAGAGTAGAGTCTGAAGACTGGGACGGATCCAGGCACCCAGGAAGTATGGCAGGCTGAACCGGAACCAGGAACACAGCAACTGGACTGGAACTGAAGAGACTGGCTGGACTGGAACCAGGATACAGCAACTGGAGAGATTGGTCGGACAAGCCGGGTCGGTAGTATTGGCTGACGGCAAGGTACTGGAGGATCAGGCAGAAGATTGGTCAAACAAAGCCGGGGGTCAGAGGCAGGCAGGAAACTGGAAGGGTCAAGGCAAGCCGGGTCGGATACAGGTAAATACACGAATCAGGTCTCTTTGGGTACTACACGCTGTAGAGCAGACAGCAGGGACTGTCTGTCACAGGCATGTTTAAATAGCTCTTCTGGCGCGCTTTGTGGAGCGTGCGCGCGCCCCCGCTAAGCGCGTGCACGCGCACGTGCTCGCCATCGCGCGCGCGCGTGCCCGCGCGCGTGGACGTACCCGAGATTCGGAATCAGGAAGTCCAGGAATCCTGTAGCTGACAGGATTTCTATGACATTGCCCCCCCCCAAGGGGCAGCCTCCGGATGCCCAGCCGGGTGAACCTTCCAGGGTGAGTCCTTTTGAAAGCCTGTATCAAACTCCTGGCATGGATATTCTCCTCGGGTTCCCATGAGTTTTCCTCGGGTCCGTAGCCCTTCCATTTAATTAGGAATTGGTTCTGGTTATTTCTTCTCCTGAAGTCCATGATAGCTTCTACTTCGAATTCCTGCTCACCGTCAATAATGATCGGATCAGGGTGATCCGGCTTCCGATCTGGAAACGGATTAGAGACTGTGGGTTTTAGGAGAGAGACATGAAAAACTGGATGGATTCTAAGAGAGTCAGGAAGTTCCAATTCATAAGCTACTTCATTAATTTTCCTCTTAACAGGGAATGGACCTAAAAATTTGGGGCCCAGTTTTTTAGAAGGGCATGCCATTCTTAGGTTTGTGGTAGATAGCCATACTTGGTCGCCGGGTACCAACACTAATTCACCCCGTCTCTTCTTGTCATAAATTGTCTTGTTGCGTTCTTGAGTCTTGGTCATGGTCTCTTGTAAAAGCTGGTTATTGACCGAATTTTTTTTTAACTTTTCCTGGACTGCAGGTACAGGACACTCAGGAAGGGAGTTAGGCAGAAAAGTAGGATGAAAACCATAGTTTGCAAAGAAAGGAGTCCGGCAGGTAGCGGAGTGGATGGAATTGTTATACGCAAACTCGGCCAACGGAAGTAGGGAAACCCAGTTGTCCTGAGCAAAAGAGGAGAAGCATCGCAGGTATTGCTCGAGCGTCTGATTCGTTCTCTCCGTCTGTCCGTTGGTCTGTGGATGGTAAGCAGAGGAAAACGATAATTCAATTTTCAAGGTTTTGCAAAGGGATCTCCAGAATCGAGAGGTAAATTGAACCCCGCGATCGGAAACAATATTGGCTGGTACCCCGTGGAGTCTGACTATTTCTCTGATGAATACCTGTGCGGTTTCAGGAGCGGAGGGAGTCCCTTTCATAGGGATGAAGTGTGCCATCTTGGACAGACGGTCCACAATAACGAAGATGGTGGAATGGTTCTCGGCCGGGGGTAACTCGACAATGAAGTCGATGGACAACATTCTCCAGGGCCTATCTGGAACGGGTAAGGGTTTTAGTAGTCCCCAGGCCTTGGATCTGGAACCCTTGTTTCGGGTACAAGTTGTACAAGAATCTACAAACCTCCTACAGTCTTCACGTACTCGAGGCCACCAGAAGGTGCGCTGTACCAGGTCAGTGGTCTTGGCAACGCCAAAATGCCCGGCCAGGGCGTGGTCGTGGCAGAGTTCTAATGCGGTTACTCTTAGTTTCTCAGGTACGTAGATTCTGTCTTGGTACCACAATAGTCCATCCTTAACCTGCAACTCCGGCTCGGAGAACTGTCTCTGCCCGGTGGAAGCTTGTTTGATTTGAGTGAACAGGTTCTCCTGTAGAAGAAGGAAATTTCCGGGGGGCAAGGATGGTATCAGGCGGAGAAGTCTCCTTGGACTTATGGAACATCCGAGACAGGGCGTCAGGCTTAATATTCTTGGCTCCAGGACGATAAGTAACATGAAAAGAGAACCGGGAGAAGAAGAGTGCCCACCTGGCTTGTCGTGGATTCAATCTTCTCGCGGCTTTCAGGTACTCCAGGTTCTTGTGGTCAGTGAATATTAGGATCGGATGAGCCGCGCCCTCCAGCAGGTACCGCCATTCTTCTAGTGCAGACTTGATCGCTAGTAGCTCCCGATCCCCCACGTCGTAGTTCCTCTCTGCTGCAGAAAGCTTGCGGGAGAAGAAGGCTACTGGGTGGAGCAAGGCTTTGACTCCCTGTCTTTGGGACAGTATTGCTCCTACCGCTATTTCGGAGGCGTCTACCTCAAGTACGAATGGTAGTGAGGAGTCTGGGTGTTTCAAGATAGAGGCTGAGGTAAATAGGGCCTTCAGGCGTTCAAAAGCTTCTTGGGCTTCAGGAGACCAGTGAAAACGTGTTCCTTGCTTGGTGAGTTGAGTAATGGGTGCGATAATAGCTGAAAACCCCCTGATGAACTTGCGGTAGAAGTTGGCGAATCCAACGAAACGTTGGATTCCCTTCTTGTCCACCGGTTCTGGCCAGTCCAGGATTGCGGTAATTTTTTGAGGATCCATCTTGATGCCCTCGCTGGAAATGATTAACCCCAGAAATGATATACTCTCTTGCTCGAACTCGCATTTTTCGGCCTTCGCATACAGGCCATGCTGGCGGAGCCGACCCAACACATTTTTGACATGTCTGCGATGAGAATCAAGGGAGGAAGAAAAAATTAAGATATCATCAAGATAAACAATAACAAAGAGGTCTAGGAAGTCCCGTAGAACATCGTTGATAAAATACTGGAAAGTGGCAGGGGCGTTACACAACCCGAATGGCATTACCAAGTACTCAAAATGTCCATACCGGGTACGGAAGGCGGTCTTCCATTCGTCACCTTCTTTGATACGGATCAAGTTGTAGGCTCCGCGGAGGTCAAGTTTGGTAAAGATGGTGGCAGTACCTAGTCTCTGAAATAACTCTGGTACCAGGGGGAGAGGGTAGCGATTTTTTACTGTAATTTTATTCAATTCCCGGTAATCCACACAAGGTCGAAGGGTGTGGTCCTTTTTCTCTACAAAAAAGATGCCTGCGCCCGCTGGGGATGTGGAAGGGCGGATGAACCCTTTTTGCAAGTTCTCATCAACATAATTCTTTAAAGCCCCTTGTTCTACCTCCGTTAAAGGGAAGACTCTACCGAACGGAATCTTTGCTCCAGGAAGTAGGTCGATGGGGCAATCGTAGGCCCGATGGGGTGGTAGAGTCTCTGCCTTTTGTTTACTAAATACGTCAAGAAAGTCGTGGTAAACTTCTGGGATGGATTGACGGGTGCCATCTTCGGTGTCAATGCATAGTAACGAGGCCGGCCCAGGAGGTTTATATGAGCCGCAGGACTGTTGGCAATAGGAAGAAGGAAAGGCAACTATTCCCGTAGTCCAGTTGATAGTGGGATTGTGGGCTTGTAACCAAGGCATACCAAGGATCAAGGGAAACAACGGGGAAGAGATGATGTCCAGACACAAGCATTCTTGGTGGGTTCCAGAGGTGGTAAAGATGGTAGCGGGTATAGGAGTGGTCTCCTGGGTCACAGGTCCGGACTTAATGACGGAACCATCAGCCAGATGGACACGAAGTCCGTGGGTCTTGGTACGAAGGGGAATTTGGTGTTTAATGGCAAAGGCTGAGTCCATAAAGCAGCTGCATGCTCCGGAATCAATAATGGCGGGTACTGGCAAAGTCCTTCCTGGGAGCTGTAATGAAACAGAGAGGGCAAGGTGAGATGTGGTTTTGGCTTGTAGGTTAGTCATGTTAGAAGAAACTGAAAGAAACTTACGAAGCTTCAGGGGACAGGTTCTAACGAAATGTCCGGGATCCCCGCAGTACAGGCACAGATTATTTATTCGGCGGCGCTGGCGTTCCTCAGGAGCGAGGGATGGACGAAGGAGCCCGAGCTGCATTGGTTCAGGCGTGTCAGATGTGGGAGTTGGAGGTGTAGCAGGAGCCGAGTACAGGTGACTAGGAGCCCGAGGAAGCATCCAGGTTGGGCGGGAGAAGCCAGTGGTCCTCTCAGCCCTCCGTTCCCTCAGACGTCGGTCAATCTGGATGGTTAGATCAATCAACAGGTTGAGTGTCTGTGGTACACCAACTCTAGCTAGCTCGTCCTTCAAGGAATCGGAAAGTCCTAAGCGAAACTGATGGAGGAGGGCGGCATCATTCCAATTGGTATCCGCACTCCACCGCCTGAATTCTGCCACATAGTCCTCCGCTGGTCTGCGTCCTTGTTGAAGGGAACGCAAGGCGGCTTCTGCGGTTACTGAGAGTTGGGGATCTTCGTATAGCTGGGCCAGGGCATCGAAAAAAGCAGCGAGGTTGTTTAGTGATACATCCTTCTGTTCAAAGAGACGGTGGGCCCAGCTCTGAGGGTCTCCAGCGAGCAAAGAGACCACAAAGCCCACCTTGGTGGCCTCTAGAGAAAAGGTACGGGGCTGTAGGGCAAAATACAGTTCACACGAATTCCGGAAGGCCCTAAACTTGCTCCGATCCCCGGAAAATCTTTCGGGTGTAGGAACCTTAGGTTCAGGAGGAAGCATGACCACTGTGGGTGAGGAACTTGTTCCGGCTGTGGAAGCAGAGGCGTGGGGCCCCTCTTGGATGGCAGAGGGATTGGTGAGGACCCGCACTTGTTCTTCCAAGCGGGTGTATCCTTGTTGAAGACTCTTGACTGCTTCAGACAAACCTGCCAGGTGCCGACAGAGTTCCTCCATAGGTGAGGCTCCCTGCCCGGGCTCAGACATGGCTGTCTGCTACTGTCACGTACCTGACGGTGACGAGCCCGGATCTGCAGAGGGAGGCCTCTCTTACGGCTTCCACCGGCGGCCCCTGGTACTGAAGACAGGAGGCACGGAGGTAGAAGGGGTACGAGTGCCTGGCAGGATGGATCAAGGTAGAGTAGAGTCTGAAGACTGGGACGGATCCAGGCACCCAGGAAGTATGGCAGGCTGAACCGGAACCAGGAACACAGCAACTGGACTGGAACTGAAGAGACTGGCTGGACTGGAACCAGGATACAGCAACTGGAGAGATTGGTCGGACAAGCCGGGTCGGTAGTATTGGCTGACGGCAAGGTACTGGAGGATCAGGCAGAAGATTGGTCAAACAAAGCCGGGGGTCAGAGGCAGGCAGGAAACTGGAAGGGTCAAGGCAAGCCGGGTCGGATACAGGTAAATACACGAATCAGGTCTCTTTGGGTACTACACGCTGTAGAGCAGACAGCAGGGACTGTCTGTCACAGGCATGTTTAAATAGCTCTTCTGGCACGCTTTGTGGAGTGTGCGCGCGCCCCCGCGCGCACGTGCTCGCCATCGCGCGCGCGCGTGCCCGCGCGCGTGGACGTACCCGAGATTCGGAATCAGGAAGTCCAGGAATCCTGTAGCTGACAGGATTTCTATGACACTAACTCTGTGGTATCAACTATAATCAATGCCAGGGAGCCTGTATCCAGGCAGATCTACTATAGAGTTTGGAAGGCGTACATCACTTGGTGCGAGGCCAGAAAATGGCATCCACGTAAGTACGTTATAGGCAGAATTCTGGACTTCCTGCAGTGGGCTGTAGACAGGAAGTTTGCCTTAAGTACTATCAAGGGCCAGGTTTCGGCCTTATCAATACTATTTCAAAGGCCCCTGGCTATGCATTCACTTGTCAAATCCTTTATGCAAGGGGTGACTCGTATTATTCCACCGATTAAAGCTCCCATATGCCCATGGGATCTAAATTTGGTTCTGTCGGTTCTGCAGAAGCAGCCGTTTGAACCTTTGCGGCACATTTCCTTGGTTCTACTCACCAGAAAATTTATATTTTTAGTAGCCATATGCTCGGCTAGAAGAGTGTCGGAATTAGCCGCCATGTCCTGTAAAGAGCCATATCTGGTTATCCATAAGGACAGAGTAGTATTACGCCCTCACCCAGCCTTTCTTCCTAAGGTGGTATCGAGGTTTCACTTGAACCAGGATGTGGTTCTTCCTTCTTTTTTCCCCAAACCAAGCTCGGTAGAGGAAAAGTTATTGCATTCTTTGGATGTAGTAAGAGCAGTTAAAGCTTATCTAAAAGCCACTGCTCAGATTCGTAGAACGGATTCTTTGTTTGTTCTGCCGGAAGGCCCCAGAAAGGGTCAGGCAGCATCAAAATCTACTTTAGCCAAGTGGATTCGACAGGTCATAATACAAGCCTATGGCTTGAGAAGTAGACCGCCTCCGTTCAAAGTTAGGGCGCACTCCACGAGAGCAGTTGGAACTTCATGGGCAGTGCATCACCAGGCCTCCCTGGCTCAAATTTGTAAGGCTGCAACATGGTCTTCAGTACACACGTTTACTAGGTTCTACCAGGTGGACGTTAGAAGTCAGGAGGATGTCGCCTTTGGGCGCAGTGTGTTGCAGGCCGCAAAAGATCCTCATGCCTGATGGCACCCAGCTTATGTATGGTGTATCCCCCCCCTCATTTGGCATTGCTTTGGGACGTCCCACATAGTAATGACTATGCTGCTCTGTGTCCCGTGATGTATGAACAAGAAAGTAGGATTTTTAAAACAGCTTACCTGTAAAATCCTTTTCTTGGAGTACATCACGGGACACAGAGCTCTCACCCCTCTTTTGGGGACACGTATTGCTTTGCTACAAAACTGAGGTACTCCCGGATGGGAGGGGCTTATATAGAGGAGGGTACTTCCTGTTTTGGAAGTTGCCAGTGCCAGCACCTGAAGGTAATTCTATATAACCCACATAGTAATGACTATGCTGCTCTGTGTCCCGTGATGTACTCCAAGAAAAGGATTTTACAGGTAAGCTGTTTTAAAAATCCTACTTTTCCATTCTTTGCAGGTTAAATATGAAGGAGAGAGTAATGATTTTGCTTATAAGTATTTTTCAGGTCCAAGGAGTTTGTACACAGAGAACAGGTGTATGTAGACAGCGGTACATATGGATAAATATGAGTCTAAGGGAGGTAAAAGTATCATAGGCTATTTCATTGTTTCTTTTTTTCCTGCACCACGCATTTCTTCCTTCAGTCTGTAATGAGGAAGAAAAGGGGGGAGAAAGATAAATGAAAGAGTGACAGTTTTTTTTCAAACTAATAATAACCTCTGTAATTCTAACCAAGTTTGTGGCAAGACTGTCTTTCTTTGATAGAATTTGAATCGGCAAGCAGCAGTCTGGTGAAGTAGGTTCCCATCCCAGAGGCTAAGAACCTTATCAATGGTTCCAGGTATTGTAAGCCACGCACAGGTTATGCAGTGACCACAGTCCCGATGTCTGGGTTATTGTCATATGAGGGTTGTTTGGAGGTCAATCAAAACCAGGGTCGTACTCTCCTCATTAGCTGTCACTTATATTCTCGGCTGATGGGGTGGGTGCGATCGTTGTGACATGAACTTCAAAATGTCCACCAAAAGGTTTTCACGAGTCCCTCCTGGACCCTGACTTAATAATCAGTTTACATTCTTTCCAACCAGGTGACTGGGTCGTTGTAAAGAAGCTTGAGGGATTAGACCACGCCAGCCACTGCAAGAAGCGGCTCAACCACACCAAAGAATGAGGAGTATCTTTGTTTATTTATATTTTTGTTGTTTAGTAAATTTTAGCGAGGGTAACGGTGAAAAGCATCCCAAGTTATTATTTAAAGTGTATGTCCTGACTAGCTCAGAAAGCGAACAGGACCGATGGTCTGTTCTCAGTCTTCACCGAGTTTTAGTCCCCAGCGATGACAGCGGTACATGCCATTTATGATGTTATTATGGGTATGAGGAGTTTTGACAAACTAGTGAAGACTCCAGACAGACACTTGTCAATGGAATCTAACGATGCATTTTTAGAGGGTAAAATTGGTTTTAGTTTTAATGGCTCTGTCTCTTGTCGGTTTGGGTATCTAGGCAGCCCACAAGTGTGTTTGAACTTTAGTTTGGTGTTTATGCGGATCTGCAGCTTATAAAGGTAATTCCCCCAAAGCAAGAGGTTCATGCGTGATGGTGAAGCTGTCCCAACATTTTAGGTCGCGGCCGATCGCGAGGATCTGATGGCGCAGGAAATTAAGAATGGCAGGGACAGCTAGAAGGGATTTGTTCACCAACCCCGACCAGGTCTGGGCATGGGGTCCTGCATGTACAAGGTGGGGGGGGCTCGGGCTTGGGATACGATTGAACAATTCTCATCCGTTAAGGATAGGATTCTTCATGTAATTGTTGAAGCCAGAGCTGTAGCTAAGTGAAGGTTGGGAGTCTATTTTAAGGGTCTGGGAATCTTTGGGGATCTAATTTTTATTTTACAGCGGATCGTGGTTAAAGGAAGGGGGATATATATACTCATGTCGTTTTTATTTCTATTCTTTCTATGTCGTGACAAGAGGCTCCTGTTGCCTGATTTGACGCGTGACCAGAGTTTCCTTGATGAGACGCCCTGAAACCGGACCCACATACAAGACACAGAGGATCACAGACGGATCAGCGATTACTACAGCTCACCATGTCGTGTCCTCCTTTATAAGTCATGCCCCTGAAGAGTAGAGTCTACATGTCAAGCCGTGTTTTCCTTTTTATGGACTAAGGACTGATTCATTTCCAGGTGTAAGAAGCAGATCAACTCTCATCGATGGACACATGGGGTGCATATGACAAAAAAGGGAGGACTGTTGTGGAGATTTTTATGGAAATGTATTAATGTATGTTGTCAGATGTCCCCCCAGTGTCAGTTTTGCTGTAATGCGCTCATCTGAGCGTATTTGCACATACAGACGTTGGTGGAAGATCGGTGGCGGGAAAATCTTCCTATGGAAACAGCGATGTTTGCTGCATTTAGAGATGTTGTTTTGCGCCCCGTTGGGGGAACTGGCCAGCCCCTGGCGGGGGCGTTGAATGACTCCGAGCGCACATATCTGTGTCCACAGGAACAGTAACATAACTATAAAATAATTGTGGTCCATTTGAGGCATAATTGTTATGTAGTTTCCGTCATTTGGTAACAGTGTATGTCACTGTTAGTCAATTTGAATGAACATTGTATCTGTTTGAAAGGATGTCCTTGTATGGTCATTCTCCTGTGGAAGGAACATCCTGTGATGTCCCCGCCCCTGGGGCGGTGACTGGTTGCTGCAACCAATCACCTCCTGTCTTGAGATCTTTTGAGTTTAATAAAAGCCTATGAGTAGGCTTTGGCTGGACAGTCTATGCTGGGATGGACTGACGATAAGATCTATGTGTGAGCCTTGCTTCTTGGATGGATGATGGGATGAACGGTGAGTGGATTTTAGCAAACTTAAAGATAGCATTATTGCAAAAGGATGAATCTAAAGTGTGTGCTTAGATAGCACAGGAATTATAGGCTGTGTGCTCTGCAAACAGCCTAGGAATTCCACAACAGCTTTGAATAGCGTTTACCTAAAGCTTACCTGAATACAGTTAGTGGTGTTCTCGTAATAAAACCACAGGCAGAGTGCTGCATTAATTTAATGTAGTGTACTGCAGTACTTCTGTCCTTTGCAGAGCGTTCACTTGAAGGAACCTGAATAAAATTTGTGGTGTTCTCGTAATAAAACCACAGGCAGAGAGCTGCTAGTATTTTCAGTTAGTGTACTGTGTCCTCTGCACAGTGTTCACCTAAAACTAACTGAAGACCTTTGCTGCTTTTCTCATACTAATACCACAGCAGGCAGTGGAGTCTGATAGCTGCATTATATATACATGTATATATATATATATATATATATATATATATATATATATATATATATATATCCCACCTTTGTGCAGCTACATCTCACTGCAGACCATTAGTATGTCTGGAAGTCAAAAAAAGAGAGGCAGACAGTCACGAGGCAATAAAGGAGGGCAAGCAGGCTCTGTGTCTAGAGGCAACAGTGCTGGTCGTGGACACGGTGCATCCTCATCAGCACGTGGCCGTGGGACACGCTTGTCCGTCTTTTCGGCAGCTGGCCATGTTGAGCCGCAACATGCCCATGATTTGGTAGAGTGGATGACCAAGCCGTCCTCATCCTCTCTCACCCAGGCTCAGGGTACTTTGTCTGGCAAAGCAGCTGCCAAATCGGCCTCTTCCCACGGCTCAATGGCATCAGTCACTCCTTCCCTAGCCCCACCATGTCCTCCTGAGGAGTCCCCCAAACTGTTTGACCACAGTGTTGGGTCCATGCTCCAGGAGGATTCCCAGCATGATGGAACCCATCTAGAGGAAGGCAGTAATGTGAGCCCAGAGAGAGAGGGTAGTAACATGAGCCCAGAGAAAGGGGGTGCCCAACAAGGACAGCTATCTGGCAGTCATGTTCCCCCCAGCTGCAGCATACTGCCAGATTTGCTCCAGTGATGAGGCGGGAGGGAATGATGAGGTCACTGACTCCACATGGGTGCCTGATAGGAGAGAGGAGGAGGAGAAGGAGGAGGCACATCTCCAACGAGGCAGGATGCTCTCCAGGGGCCAGCTTAAGGGCAGCACACCGACTGCATCACACCGCAGAGCTCCGCATGTGCAGGGCACTGCTGTCTCTGCGCGTTATTCCAAAAGTTCTTTGGTGTGGGCCTTTTTTCAGACGTGTGCATCAGATCGCACCGTTGCCATTTGCAACATATGTCTAAAGCGTATCTCACGTGGCCAAAACATCAGCCGCTTGGGCACCACGAGCTTGACTAGACATTTGTCGACCTGCCATGCAGTCCGTTGGCAGGCGTACCTAAAAGACCCACACCAATAAACAAAGCGGACCTCTCCTTGCTCCTCATCAGCTGGGATCGCCAACCCCACTATACCTTCAGTCCTCTCTGAAACCTGCACTGGGAGGAATGAAGGTGTAGAATTAGGTGTGTCACAGTCACAGCCAAGTACATGCGGGCAATCTCCTTTCGGTACACCGACATCCGATTGTACCGGGCAAGTTTCCCTGCCCCAGCTGCTGCACCGCCGAAAGAAGTTCGCTCCCAGCCATCCACATGCCCAGCGGTTGAATACTAGCTTGGCTAAATTGCTAGCACTTCAACTGCTGCCTTTTAAGTTGGTAGACTCTGCCCCCTTCCGTGAGTCATGGTCCAGCAGGCATGGACAGGGACGTTACCTATCTTTCATGGCCCATTGGGTGACTCTGCTGGCAGCTGGGAAGGATGCAGGACAAGGTGCAGTAGTGATGGAGGTTGTTCCGCCACCACGCCTCTAAAATGTTACTACTGGTGATTCTGACACAACTCTCTCCTCCACCCCCTCCTCTTCTTCTTCCTCCATGGTCTCTTCCTGTGCTTTGTCCTCGGAACCAGCGGTGCTCCGTAGGCGTTCAAGGGGCTACGCAAGTACGCAGGCAAAAAGATGCCATGCGGTGCTTGAGCTGGTGTGCTTGGGGGACAGGAGCGACACTGGGGCAGAGATTCTGTCAGCTCTGCAGGGGCAGGCTCAGAGGTGGTTGACGCCACGCCAGCTTAACCTAGGAAAGGTTGTTTGCGACAATGGCACCAACCTCCTCTCCGCCCTCCGACAGGGACAACTGACCCATGTGCCCTGTTTGGCTCACATCCTTAACTTGGTGGTGCAGCGGTTCTTGGGCAGGTACCTGGGTTTACCGGAGATCCTGAGGCTGACCAGGAAAGTCTATGTGCATTTCCGCTGGTCATATAATGCCAGTGCTCGGCTGGCTGACCTACAAAAGGAATTTAACCTGCCCAAGAACCGCCTAATCTGTGGCATGCCCACCAGGTGGAACTCTACGTTGGCCATGCTGCAGCGGCTGCACACGCAGCAGAGGGCCATCAATGAGTATCTGTTGCAATATGGCACCAGGACAGGGTCAGGGGAGCTTGGATTTTTTTCCCACGCCAGTGGGCCATGCATGCACTGTCCTGGCACCATTTGAGGAGGCCAAGAGGATGGTGAGCAGTGACTGTGCATGCATCAGTGACACTGTCCCTCTTGTCCACATGTTGGAGCACACACTGCGTGGAATAATGAACAGGGCACTTGAGGCAGAACAGAGGGAGGAAAAGGAGGACTTCCTTACCTCTCAAGGCCCCCTTTATCCAGACAGTGTTTCTGCTGGCCTGCCTATGACACAGGAAGAGGACAAGGAGGAAGAGGAGGAGGATTGTGTCAGCATGGAGGTGGAGACTAGCACTCAGCATCAGCAGCAGTCTTCAAGGGATCAATTACAGTCCCAAGACACCCATGGACCTGTACGTGGCTGGGAGGAGGTGGTTACGGATAATATCGTCCTCAGTGACCCAGAGGACTCCGCACCGAATGCCTCAGCAAACCTACGCTGCATGGCCTCCCTGATCCTGCAAAGCCTGCGGAAGGATCCTTGTATACGTGCGATCAAAGAGAGGGAACATTACTGGCTGGCAACCCTCCTTGATCCACGTTACAAAGGTAATGTTGCGGCGGACCTTATCACGGCGTCGCAGAGTGAGCAGAGGATTAGGCATATTCGGGAGGCCTTGCAGAAAGGTCTGTGCAACGCGTTCCCAGAGACAGGGAGGTTACAAATTCCTGGTCCTGGACAACGTGTTGCTGAGGCTTCGGTCAGTCAAAGAAGGAGCGGTGGAGAAGGTGGCCGTCTGACTGATGCGTTCAGACAATTTTTTAGTCCACAGCCCCAAGGTATGATCGGTTCCAGCAACCATCGCCAGCGTCTGGTTTACATGGTACAGGAATACCTAGGGGCAAGATCAGATTTGGACACCTTTCCCACAGAAAATCCTCTGGGTTACTGGGTCTTGAGGATGGATCACTGGCCAGAGCTTGCACAGTATGCAATTGAGCTACTGGCCTGTCCTGCATCCAGCGCTCTTTTGGAACGCACATTCAATGCTGCTGGAGGCTTTGTAACCGATCACAGGGTGCGCCTGTCCACCGACTCGGTCGATTGACTGACGTTCATAAAAATTACTCAGTCTTGGATCACCACCAGCTACCAAGCACCTGATGCTGATGTAACTGAATCATTTTTTGGGAAATGTCAGATCCCTTCAAGACTGCCGATGCTGATGTTGAGTGACTATCCTGTTATGATGAGTGACTATCCTCTTCCTCCTCAATGATCATGCTGATAGCTTGGAAGATCATTTTTGTTTCTGGGCACCGCCACCAGTGGCTAAGGCCCAATTTTTCAGCCCCTGTTTAACAGGGGCGTGTATTTACATCATATTGCTTGTGAATGGGGACCCAGGAGGGGAGCACAGAGTGGCACTGGAATCCTCACGAGCAGGAATTAACTACGTTTGATACTTTATGTGTAAGAAAGGACTTTCACTTATGATTGCACTATTATGAACTTCATGGTTGCACTAGTACTTTATATATATATATATATATATTAGTTTGTTTATTATTTGTTTACATAGGAGCAGCGCTAAGTTTATTATTGTTTATTGTCAAGACCAAAATGTATTCTGTTACATTTCTTTGGTAAAAATAACCCAAAATCAGTGTATATTAATTAGTTTGTGTGAAAGTTAAAGAGTCTACAAACTATGGTATATATATTTGAAAATGGATCAATGCTGATGTACAGACTGCCTATCTCATTTCTTGAGAGAATAAAATGCCAGGAAAGTACAAATATCCCCCAAATTACCCCTTTTTGGAAAGTAGACACCCCAAGCTATTTAGTAAGAGGCATTGTGCGTTTTTTGAAGTTGTAATTTTTTGTCACTTTTTTATGGAAAAGGAATAAATTAAATAAAGCTTGTTTTTTTTTCCCACAATTTTTATTTTTTACATACTGTCACCAGTGCAGTACAGCATCATCATATGACAGTGTGGCAGTAATCAGGGACACTGACAGCTGACAGTATGTAAGGAAAAAAAAAATATATATATTTTAAATACTGTGACCAGAGCAGTACAGTGTCACCATAGTGAAACTGTACTGCTTTGAAGAAGTGATCAGGGTTTTTTTCCACTATGGTACAGTAATGATCTGATCACTGTTAAAAGTGTAGCGGGGTGTTAAATTTAGGGGAAGTGTCTGAGTGGTATATAGGCTCAGACACACTGATTGTTAGGGTTTATGGACCATTTCTGTCCATGGGAGATGGTATTGGTGTGCAGTTCCCTGTGGCCTACAGGTGGCGCTGTTGCCGTAGGCAAGGGTTGAACCACTGATACAGGGCTGTGCTCTTTTTGTCCCCTTTTGGCAGTAGAGCGGCGGGGCGGGGAACCTGCTGTGCCTGTCGGGAGAGGGTATAAAAGGGGGCGGCCATCTTCCATTGGGGTCTTCGTCCACGCCCAGACACCTTCAGCCTGGGCGTGCATATGTCATCTCCGGGTGCCCTAGGCCCGGAGGCCTGGTTCCTGTTCCATCCCAGACACCTTCAGTCTGGGGTGAGGTACTAATTTTGGAAGGCCCGGGACCCAGCAACCTTCGCCTAGGGTCTGCAAGGGATCGAGAGCTCCCAGGGTGCCGCCTTGCGAGGGGACCCATATCTGAGATGAGGAGGCCAGGGAGGTAACCCTTTCCGAAGACCCAGCGCAGAGTCGTGATGGTGGTGAGGGCCTCTGGTAACTCTCCGGAGGGATGGTTTTCTCCTTTACATGGGCCAAACACTTCAAGAAGGTATTCATCAAGTCAGTGGCAGTGACTTCTAATTCACCAAGTCAGTGGAAGTGACTTCATAGGGCAAGGCCCTATTCACCAGGTCTGTGGCAGAGACCGTGAACCAAAACTGTTCGTGAAACCTGAACAGTCCTAGGAAATCATTAGAGTTTGTGCTTGGACCTCCTCCCACCTAAACTGTCCTGTGTCTTGTTCCAACCTGTCTGCTGTTAAAGAGACTATTTGTTATCCAGACTGAAATAAATATAGAAGTTGAACTTTCAGTTGGTGTGGACAGTTGCATTACTGGGGAGAAATAAGGACTCGCATCTATTCAAGATAGAGGGGAGAATCATTCTCGGGAGGATTCAACTCTAGCCGCAGGCAGGCCCGAAACTAACACCGCTCAACCTCCTCACACAGGTGGGTATGGGCTTGTGGTGCAGTGTGCCTCTCTCTGCCTGCGAGGAGCCAAATAAAATGCAGGTAAAGACAGAGGGGTCTGTGCACTGCATAAGCAATGATTTTTATTAAAGCCACATTCATGTGCCATTGTGTACTATTTCCATAGCTGTTATTGGCCCCTGTACCATGTGATCACTGTGACCAATAACAGAGATCCCAATTGAACACTATAAATGTGTACAATGATTAGTCATAGCGACACACTCCAAAGAAAATAAAGTTTTGTCTTTAGCTCTACTTTAATGCAGTACTCTTGCATTCCTTACTATGTTTTTTTTAAATTTATTTATTTTTTTAAATCAGCATTAGAAATACCTTTTTTTTTAAAGGGTTTTACCAAAAAACTGAAAATTGTTATCAGATACTTAATTTTCCTTTACTGGCGTGTACTCACGTGAGCACACAATGAGTTTACTCCTCCTCTGGAAACCACAGGACCACCTCTTCCTAGCTAAAAAAAAAGACAGCCCCTCCCCAACTGAAGTGTTTGATAATCTAGCCTGCGTTAGGCCACTAGGTAGAGAATCCTGTGATGACGTAAGGATAAGCCAGGAAAGGAAAATTACAATAAGTATCTGATAATAATTTTCAGTTTCCTTGGCCCTAACTCACATCAGCACACAACGGGATATAGCTGAATAAATGGGCGGGTGGGAACACATGAAAAGAAACTGACAATCAAAGAAAAGCTGCTAAAGACAAAATAATTGATGTCTCTTGTTCCAAACTTTGCTGAATTTGCTGACCACACATCCAGCATGCAAAGTCGAATGAAGGCTGCACAAAAACCTAAGCTAGCCATCTCACATACAGTATATCTTCCACCAAAATTCTGGCATAACTGCCCCAAATGCTGCTACCCCTTTGGTTGAAGGAACTTGCAACTGAAGGCCTACTTCTTGCATGCCAATCTAATCACTCTAGTAATCCAACAGAGGATGACTCTTGAGGACCTGACAGGAAAATGAAAAGATTGTCCACTTTATGCACATCTTTAGACCTGTGCAAGTACACTGTTAGGAACTGAAGTCTTCCTGCTACATACTCAGCGACTCTCGTTCGAAAGCTCGGAGGGATTGCCCCCTGGTTTTCCTGGAAACTGGATACTACTTTAGAATCAAGCTTTGGAGATGGAAATAGTATCACTATTACTGGGAAAAAAAAGATACAAAAGGGATTTGTGCAGGAAAGTGCTGCAATCTCCAACATCCTTCTGTCTGAAGCAAGTGCTGTCAGAAGAACTAGTTTTACCACTAGGAACCCTAATGTAAATTAGGATATGGCCAGCACTCATATTTGCTCTATTGAAGCCTCTGCCAAAGGTCAGCTGTCAGGTTCGACTCCTCTAGAACCGTGCCAAATCCTGCAGGTTCCATTTTGAATTAAAGGCCATTTCTGAATGCTTCAAACATTGACCTTAATGTTGTTGCTGGTCGATAGGTATTAGAACGAGTGCGATAAATCAATATATATATATATCTATCACGACTATGTATTAATTGTATTTGTCCCTTGTTTGCTAGTCTTACCCTTAAGAGAATTCTAGGCCTGATGGTACAATGTTATTATGAATACAGACACAGTTGCTTAATAAAAGAACTTACCGTATATACTCGAGTATAAGCCGAGTTTTTCAGCACATTTTTTTGTGCTGAAAATGCCCCCCTCGGCTTATACTCGAGTCTGTTTCCGACTTCAACTTTGTGCACCTGATTCCGGCCATCCGTAGGTCCTCTGGACCCCAAACTTGGCACACATGTAGCCCAACTATTTCTCTACCAGTGTGCAAAGTTTGGTGTCCAGGGGGCCTATGGACGGGGAGCACCGATTTTTCAAACCCGGGCACCCCTTCCATAGACTCCCATGTTAAACGTCAGTTTAGTCACAGTGAGGCATGGACACAGTGACAGTGAGGCATGGGCACAGTGAGGCATGGACACAGTGACAGTGAGGCATGGGCACAGTGAGGCATGGACACAGTGAGGCATGCACATGGACAGTGAGGCATGGACACAGTGAGGCATGCACATGGACACAGTGAGGCAAAGTGAGGCACAGTGAGGCATGCAGATGGACACCCTAGGCTTATACTCGAGTCAATAAGTTTTCCCATTTTTTTGTGGTAAAATTAGGTGCCTCGGCTTATATTCGAGTCGGCTTATACTCGAGTATATACAGTACATTTATTTCCTAAAAGTAGGAATGATACATACTAACAAGCAATATTCTATACAGTCTACAACAATACTAATGAAAATGATACTTATTCTCTCCTCGAGGCAAAGGTTCCTGCTGGCTGAGCTCCTGGGTGTAATAGAGGGCTAGGCCTCCTGTAGGTCATATGTCTTAGGCCCGAACTGGCTGCTATTAGGCCTTCAGAGATGCATGTGTTTCAGCCAGGTCCTAGGTCAGAGAGAGACTTCTTACTCTTGAGTGTGTGTTTTTATCATTCATCCCCCTCACCCAAAACCACCCACCCTTGCTTCCTGTCCAATCAGATAATGCAAAGCTATTTCTTCTCCTCTCTTTGAAGCTCATAGCCACACCAGGGGGCCTTGACAAGCCTTTCTCCTATGCAACCTTTGGGGATGGCAAAATGGCATCTGGTCTTAGTTGTAAAACAGATGTGTAGAGATTTCAGCTTCCCAACAATAGGCCACAGTATGGACTCTCTACAAGTCTGAGGTCCAGTTCCACACAATTTCTGATGTAACGGTACCCCCATAGGAGCTGCTGAGTATACTGGTCCGTCTGTAACCCTGCCCAGCCAGGCACACACTCTTCACTCGCTCAGAGACATGAAAGCAATCCTGCACTTGTTTTTTATGTTTTATTGAGGGGAATTAAAATTGGATAGGGGTGGGGGAACTTATGAAATGCCCAGATAATCAAAGTTGGGACTACTATATACATCACAGTATATACAATCTCCTCTTCTCTTCCTGCACATCACTTCCTTGCAGATCATCACTTCTCTCTCCTCCTGCACAGCACTTCCTTTCTCTTTCCAGACTAGCTAGCACTGTAGGCCCAACACTGGCTCGACCAGGCCTAAAGCAGGTGCCCTTTACAGGCAGGGACCACGGACCCCTATGGTGTCGCAAAAGTGTAGAAAAGTCCCAGTGCTAGCTGTCCATGTGGCTACTGCTCCCAGGAGCACCTCTTTAGGCACCGCCAGCTCTCCTGGCTACAGCTGACCCTTTCCACTGCCCGTACCACCATAATCCTCCAGACTGGCTCTGCACCTATCCCAGACTGTTCCATCTCAGTTCTCTCAGGCATACCTCCCAGTCCTCCCAACTGTGTGAACATTTACCAGCACTCCTGGCTGCCTCTGTGGAACTCCTGAAGACTAACCCGGCAGTGTTTTCCCACTGTCCTCTCCTGCTTCTCCTGTGCTTCCTGTCCAGGACACCTCCATGGGTTGTAATATCATGGTGTGTTTTTTCTACAAATAAATTTATTAAAATTAACCGTAGTGTCCTGTAGTAGTGACCTTCTTGGAGGGTCTTGCCCTTCCTTTCTTGATATATGCATTTTTCTGGTCACATGGACTACGCCTTGTGGTAATTACTACAAAGCGAAAGGCTGAGATATTAATTACATTTTGGAATTTGAGTAAGTTACATAAGTAACAAAATTTGCGGTTGATCCAGGCATCAATATTATTTTTTCATACTGTGTATAAAGCCAGAGTACATGTGCTCAGGGTGAGTTGAGCCGGGGAACAGGCCGTGTGGCCCTGGGTGGTGGACCCAGGGGCCTAGAGAGAGAGAAACTGAACCCAGAGGTCTTGCAAAGCTGACTGGAAGGGAGACACCAGGAAGGATCTGATTCTGCCTACTGTCAGTACAAGATCTGTGTCTTTGGGGCCTGTCGAGTGAGGGCCGCCCCCTTCAGCTAGAAGAGTCAGTGGACGAGTGTCAGTAAAGAGGAAGGTAGAAAGTGTCTTGAAGATAATGTAGTGCATCAAGTCTGCTGCTAGTGAAAGCAAAAAGACTTAACCCTGGCTTCCATACATGTGGCTGTATGGTCAAAGCAGTTTTACTGCTTCTGCTAATAATCCGGTGAGGCCAAGTGAGAGTTGTCCTCATCCTTTGTGAATAGTTCCAGTTGGAGTATCCCACTCATCCCTTCTACCATCCAAGTTCCAAAATAAAATACAAAAAACCCAAATACTCTGGACTGGTCATTGAGTACCGAGCAAGCAGGAGTAAGGGTGGGACAAGTGGGAGTTTCTAGCAAACAAGCAGGAACCCCTAGCAACCAAGTGGGAAACCCTTGTCAATCAAGCGGGAACCCCTAGCAAGACAGTGGGAAACCCTCAGCAACCAAGAGGGCACCCTCGGCAACTAAGTAGGAATCCTCTACGCCTAAGTGGGGATCCTCAGCAACTAAGAGGGAACTATTGGCAACCAGCTGCAGATAACCAGAGACAGACCCATGTAGTCAACACTCAGCAAGACCTACAGTGACAGTGCTACATAGTTAAAAGAGTTTACAAGGTTTAACTCACAATTTGTTTGAGTATTTTAAAGCCGCATTGAACAGGGTGAGTTAAAGGCATTTTTTTGAAAGTTACGATATTTTAATGTAAACATAGCAGTTAGTGGATTTGTAAGCCAATGTAAGCCATTTGTAAGCCATGACCACTGAACCAAGATTTAGTTTAGAATGTTATGTTTAGTTGAATTAAAATAAGAATTTTATAAGGACTTGTGCTTGTGACACATTATTTACAGGGTTATTGTAAGATGTTTAAAAATCGCAATTCCACTTAAAGTGGAATTAAACTCCGAAACTAAACTCCAAAAAAAAAAAGATGCCACTATAGTGTTATGCCATATAGTGCTAGTATGATAGTGCTGTGAACTCTGGGAGAAGCAGTAAATAGCTGTATGTTTTACACTTACACACTACATAGCATGCTTGTTCAAAACATAAATAAATGTACAAAATGTATATAGTACTAGGTCCACATGAATTCCCTATTTTCTTAAGTCAATCAATATCAAACCGCTATATGCAATGCAACTTAAATTTTTGTGAATGTACTTAAAATACTCTTCAAATTTTAAAAAAACATTTTGGGGTGAAGCATAGCACACTGCTCTTTTTAACTACAGTATAATGTTTCCAGTGATACTTAGTGGGTTTAATTTACCACTAGTGGGGCCAGATAAAGACAACTGATGCCATAGGCACAACCCAACAATGGTGACCCCCCTCTGCCCTTCCACTGCTCAACTGACGTGACATCAAGACTCAATAAGTGCAGAAAGTAAAAAAAAAGTTTGAAAATGTATAAAAATTATAAACTTCAGTTTTCTGCAAGGTCAGCTCCAGGCAAGATCTCAGAACTAATAAAATGTGTTCATTGTTTACTTAAAAGATTAGGCATGAACCAAAATCAAGCAACTGGCCCAGGCCTTTTTAAATAAAAGTAAATCACACTTAAATTAAAAAATAATTATTTTTACTGCATATTTGTTTTCTGAGTTAGCAATTCTTCATTTTGTTCACAAATTCATTCTTTGATGCTAACAAAAATGAAAAAAAAAAATACTCAAATCCTTTTCATTCAAAAAAAAATCTCACCTTGATGTCAATAATTTTTCAATTTAAACTTAAAGCCCTGTAACCAAATTATTTATTTAAAATGTGAAAATGTTTTCTTGTAGCTTTTATAATTTAGAACCAGGATATAAAAGTAGATGAGCCATGACTAAGGACTAACGTCCGAAACGTGTGGGCTGTTTTACAGCTTTGTACATGTATTTAAAGTGGAGTTCCACCCAGAAATTTTTTTTTCATTAAAACACTCATGAAAACATATAAAAAAACATTTGGATAAAAAAAAAATGTTTACTTACCAGAAATGCCCTGTTGCTATGCAGTCGTCCTAATCTGCCACTTCCTATACCGCAGAGCTCCTAGGTCACGCAAGGCTCCAATACTGGCTTCCCTTAGTTAGAATGGTGGCGTTGCACCCGATCTGATCAGCCTCAGGGGGGGGGGGGGGGTGACATGGCGGGCTCCCTGGACAGGTAAGTGTCCTTATTAAAAGTCAGCAGCTACAGTGTTTGTAGCTGCTGACTTTTAAAGAAAAAAAATTGCGGGTGGAACACCGCTTTAATAAAGAAATTCCATTTTGGATGTCATCCCGAGTGCCGACCATCCCTTTCCTATAAGCCCTATAGAAGTCTATGGGGCTTTAATGCGTCTGCTTGGCCAGTAGAGGGAGCACTTGTAGTGCGGAATGTAAATAAACATTTATTTTGGATCCTAGTAAGTATATATCTGTGAAGGGGTGTGGTCCGATCAGTTCAGCTCAGGGCAAAGAGAATATCCTCCCTATGTTGAGGGCATGTGACCTGGTATGGTTCAGGAGGTGGGGAGGGGTGTACATGCTTGCTGCCTCTCCCTGTCCTGGCCAGCCAGGCTGCCCGTTAAGATAAAGTTATTTGCTCTAGTTTAGATATTTGGGGGGGGGGATGCTGTTTTTTTGTCTGTCTTTTGCATGGGCTCCCCTTTAAAGTGGAACTAAACCCATTGATTTAACAGCTTTAAATTTTTTTACATGTGCCGGAAATGTAACTGTCACATCGGTTGTGCTCTCAACCAACCTGTCAAACTTTTAAATGGCTGGTGTTATAACTGATCACATGTGCAGCATCATGGCATTTTAAGACCGAACAGAGGCCAAGATGGCAGCTTCCTTTGCTGAAAACAATAGGAGGGTTTAGTTCCGCTCTAAGCTCTTAAAATCTATACCAGACCCAAGGGGCAGATCCAGAGTCTAGTCTCTGGAGGGGCACTACCAGAATTTTTTTTTTTGGGGAGGGCAATTAATCAGGGAAATGACTGGTGTTAGCGCTTCAATGATCACGGCACCATGGTTGTTATGGTGTCAGGATGATTGAAGCACATTATTTATATTATTACATTGTAATATAAAATTAAATGGTTCAACTCTCCATAATGCAGAATCAGTGGGTGCCCCGAGTGTGTCACTTGCCACGTCACCTGCCACCAGATGCAGCTTGTCACTTGCCACGTCACCTGCCACCAGATGCAGCTTGTCACTTGCCACACGTTGCAGATTGTCACTTGCCACGTCACCTGCCACACGTTGCAGATTGTCACTTGCCACATCACCTGCCACATGTTGCAGACTGTCACTTGCCTGCCACCAGATGCAGATTGTCACTTGCCACATCACCTGCCACATGTTGCGGATTGTCACTTGCCATGTCACCTGCCATAAGTTGCGAATTGCCACTTGCCACAAGTTGCGGAATGTCACTTGCCTGCCTCAGATGCAGATTGTCACTTGCCACCTCACCTGCCACACCTTGCGGATTGTCACTTGCTAAGGTGGTGTTTTGCTTGTCAGAGTCAGGCAGCAGTGCTGCCTGCACAGTGAGGGCGGAAGTTACTGCAGGGATGCAGGGCGGTGAGAGATGATGTCATCTCTCTGCTCCCACGGCCGCTGGCTTGTTGATTGGCCAGCCGCCTGCTCACCCACAGAGCCGACCAGCTGACCGCCCACTCTCTGACTCTCACTCACCGCCGACCCGCCGCCCACCCACACACCGAGGCACCCGGCAGCCCAAGCTGTCACCCGCCCGTGGAGCCGACCGCTCAGACTCTCAGGCTCCCGCAAGTTCCGCAACTACCGCCCGCTCAAACTCTCAGGCGCCCGCAAGTTCTGCAACTAAAACTAATTTCTTGGGGGTGGCAATTGCCCCATTGCCCCCCCCCTGGATCCACCCCTGCCCGACTATAATCCAGAGTCCGGGGTTGGTATCCCCCAACTGCTTTGTTTAAAAACAGAACATACCTAGTTTGGAGATGTCATTTAGCAGATATAGTTTATCTTTTCTAAGTTTCATTTATACTGTAGTGCATCCCACAGATGTGTCACAGCACAGGCAGATTTAGGACATCCCCCAAGCATACCATTTAAAGAAATTGCATATTTTTAATGTTGCCCTTTAAGACTTTTAAAAAGTCCCACTTCCACACCAAATAGTATTTTTGAATATTTTTTTTTTGCATTGGAATATGTTCTTCATTCCAGTATCCAGCTGTCCATGTCCTTCATTAGGGTTTGGCGCTATGTTCATGGTTTGCTGATTTTTGCATTTGTTCATTGAACTTACAGCAAATCAAACTTTGCTGTGTTTACTCATCATTAGTCTTTATAGCCTGCCACTTGTATTGGTGCATGTGCATTTCATAGCAAGCCAATCTTATTTTTTTTAATGTAATATATTTTCAAGTAAAATATTGATGATACCCATATCCCTCACTAGCAGAATGCAAAAAAGCAGCAGCAATTTTAGATGTTTACTTGGGATGACAAGCTAGGACTGCACCATATGCAATACATGACAATGTACAATTTGCTAGATAGCTGCAGCGATTGTATTTACTATGCATGCATACATCCACTCATGTGTGCCACAATGTAGGCATACCATAGTGATTTGTCCTGCACTTGTTAATTTACTTTGTTAGATCAGGCCCAAAGTGTTACTATGCCTAATCAGTCTATTGCTATACAACCAATTGCTGCCTTGACCTAACCACGTAAAGCTGTAGTTTCTATGCCATCTGTTATTTGTCTCCATATTTTCATTTCAAGAACTGAGAACTTGAGATTGAGAAAAAACATTTCTTCAATATGCAGAGTGTTGTAAACTGTCCCATTGTAAATCACCCCCTTATTGTGAATAAAGATATGTCTGGAATAATGCTTATCAAAATGAAGTCTAAGGTTGGCCAATGACTAAAATGCATGAGTTTAACATCAAATGGATGGGGATGGGGCACAGAAGGGAACAGAGGTTGGTTTATATAAACTGTACAGGTTTTACTAAATCATCCACTATATGATTTCTGGTACATTCAATATCAAGTTTTATATAGACAAAATTTTGCAAACCTATTTATTTATAAAATATTCTGCTGAGTTTTTGTCAATTAAATTGGTTTACTAAAAATCTTTTCTTAAATATTTATTTTAATAGAGCATTTAAATAGCAAAAAAAAAGAAAGAAAAAGTTTAGTAAACAACTTGTGTAAACATATGTACATGCACATAAAAAATGTTTTTTTTTTTTTTTTTCAACAACGCTATTACTTCTTTGCAACCAACATAGGTGTAGCTTAATAGAAATACATATAGAAATACATTTTATGGGTTTGTAATGCATGTCAAAATGAGAAAAAAACTGTTTGTAGGGAGGTTATGTAAAGCGAAAACACACACACACACATATATATATAATAATAAAGTATGTGTGTATATAAAAATATGAACAAAAAAATATGTGTGTATTTATTTATTGTTTTTTCCACAGAATGACCAATTGCATGGTAAACCCCCTCATGTTGTATTAGTGATGTCAGTCTAATAATTTTATGACTCCAGCTATGCTACATATTAAAATATTGCTGCTTTTTGAGCTACTATCATGGAAGGGGCTGATTTACCAAAGGAGTATTTTTTACTCTTGCTCAGGGAACTTTAAACATCCAGTCAGTTCAATGATATTTAATGTTTGTTTTATACTGAATTGCCTTTGTGTCTGAAAGGTATTTTTCACCAAGAAAATAACACTAGGACATAATATAATTCACGAATTATTAGGATTATTGTTACACTGTAATAATAAATTAATCGTGGAGACGGCCATATTGCATAATCATGTCCAAGCAAAGTAGAGCACTGTGGGGAAATATCAGCTGTGCTCATATTTCTGCAAACATGTGAGATTTAAATAAATGTCACAAAAGTTCTGATTTTCTATAGTAAATTACTGAACAATGGGCAATAATAATAAAGAAAATAATGTTTCTGTACTCTAAAATGTTCACCTTGCCTCTCTAGTGACAGATTCATTCTAAAAACTTGCTTGCCATCATAAGAAATACTCCTTTCTAAATTAGATTTTAATGCACCAAAAATTTCATAACACTCCAGTAAAAAAAAAACAAATCAAGCTTCAAAGGCTATCTTGTCTTTAAATTCAACTGTTCGTCATCAAATAGTTTATAAAAGCTCTGAACTGTGGTAATTTATTAAAGGAACTAAGGAATGTAATGGTGGTTATATATGAAGATCCTGAGGTCATACACTCTATAAGGGGGCTATTGATCTTGGGCAATACATAAGGCATGCCTTACCCTGACTTACTAAAGAAAAGAAAAAAATAACATAAAAAAAAATCATGTTTTTTTACAAAACTTGGGACTATATATGAAAAACAAATTCAGTAACCTTAAGCACACATTTAAACAGTCATTTTATGGACACAGGCAAGTAGGGATTTAATAAGTAGTAACTGAATAAATAAAAAATCTTTTTAAAAAGCAAAAATGCAATTTGAGTTTTGGATAATGTTTTTATTAACTTTTTCAAATTTGGGTGGTATTAATGTATCATTTTAAAGAAATAAATATTAGGATGTCATATTTAATTCTGCTGTTATTCTACTTATAAAATAATTCTGTTTATAATAAAAATGACAGCACTTTCAATGCTCAAACCCTGATTTTTGCAGAATCTTTTACACTTACACCTAAAAATATATCTATGCCTCAGGCTCTAATAAATCAGGTGGCAGGATACATTTTGTAAAAGATATAAAAGCATAAAAACATATTAAAAGGAGCAATAATAAATGTTCATAATGCCATGCTTTGTCCACATCCATGCACATCAAAATACTCCCAGAGCTTTTAGCCAGGAAACTACTAAAGTAGTGCTTACTTAGCTTTGCTTGCCAGCTATTGGTGGTAGGCATTTTCAGTCTATGGAAAACATTGTTGTCATCTTGCCCAAGTGGATCTAAAACAGCAGGTAGTCTGGAAAGCCTTGTCTCATAGATCAAAGGAGTGGGAAGATTAAAACTAATTAATAATAGAAAAGGATTTAAATGTATTTTGTAAGTGCACCAGTTCACGCTATTATCATATCCAGTTATTTAAGCAAAATATTAATTGCTAAATATAGATACTGAGCTTCTTTTTTTTTTTTTTTTAGATCATGAAATGTAATTTCTAAAATGTTTAAATTATATTGTACATATGTCTCCTTCATATTTCTTTATTACGAATAAAAGCATTGTGTTCTAAAATATTCAGAATAAATATTATTTATTGATTCAACTGATCAAAATAGTAGGGTACATCCCAGAAAGCAATCATTGTGCATGGCTGTGATTGCTAGCATGTGATCAGGGGTGCACAAGAAAGTGAGCACCAATCTGCTTGTGAAGAAAAGCGAACACAGGTCACCCTCACAGGCAGCATAAACTTTATTAAATCAGGCCTATAGTGAAAAGTGTTTTGCTGTAGGGAATACCTTTGATATGACCTATCAAAATATAAAAATTTGACCCAAAGATAGGTTAAGTGAGAGAATTTTAGCTGCAGAAATAAACCTAGAGCCATAATAGAATCTAGTTGCAGTAGGGCTCATTTACCAAAGGAGATGAGAATCTTCTTTCAATCAATTGTGTGAATATTCACTTCAATTATTCAATCATGTGAAAAGAAAATTATTGTTTACTTATTTTATCTGCACACAATTGGATATTTAGGCTACATTTACATGGATGTAAAAATATTACTGATCTTATTACGCATGTTTTTTTTTCTAGCACAAAAGCTCCTGCGTAATGAGCAGTAAATATTGGTGTAAAATTGTCCTTTTTTTCAGTGCATATTTTCCCACCTGTGTGAATGTCTCCATTGAAAACAATGCAGCTAGAGGTCAGAACCGAAATATCCGGGAGGGGCAAGGAGAGTACGTACGGACCACAGCATGATCCCTGTTGGGGCGACGAGCGTGTACTCCCTTTAACCGACTGGAATTTAATCAAACATTGGTCCACTGCCGACCCCTGCTCTACCGTACAGATCTAGGGCACGCAAAGAGTATATTGTTGCTCAAAGGCCCAGATCAATGGGATATTACACGCCTTCAGGAGATCAGGTCTCATTGCTGAATGTTACCATATATATTTATTATTACATTGGTAGATTGTTATTTTGTTAAATTTTGATTTTTTTTCTACTTCATGTTGAGCTCAAAATATGCCTCTAAAATTAGAGGCAGAAAAAAAAAACACTTGCTTTTGGAGCTTTCTGGCAGAAAAAAATGCAAAACTCTCCAAAACTTGTCTAAACTTTGTACAAAAAACGCTCTATGTTTTTTTTTTCTGCCAAAAGAACTGGACTTTTTTTTAAGCCCAGTGTGTATGGAGCCCTAGAATGAACAGGGATTTGCATTTTAACCTGAGTGAAAACTAAAGTGAATGTATTGCTTGAAGATTGTTAACACTTTTAGGCCTCATTCACACGGCCATAAACAAATGCATATACAAGTGTTTTTTAATTACGGATCTGAATGCAGCTGCATTGTTTTCAATGGATCCATTCACACAGGTGCGTAAACATGCACTGCATTCAGAATGCATTTATGTATTTGTGTTTGTAAAAGGCTCCATGCAAACTGGGAGTAAAAAACGCTCATAAGAGGCAGGAAAAAAAAAAAAAACCTTCTGGTTCCTGTTTCTGATTGGAGCTCACTGGCAGAAAAAAAACGTAAAACTCTCCTAAACCCACACTGGGCTAAAAAAAAAGTCTGTTTTCTTGGGAGTAAAAAAACGCTCATTAGAGGCAGGAAAAAAAAAAAAAACCTTCTGGTTCCTGTTTCTGATTGGAGCTCACTGGCAGAAAAAAAGTAAAACTCTCCTAAACCCTTCCTGTTTCTGATTGGAGCTCACTGGCAGAAAAAAAACGTAAAACTCTCCTAAACCCACACTGGGCTAAAAAAAAAGTCTGTTTTCTTGGGAGTAAAAAAACGCTCATTAGAGGCAGGAAAAAAAAAAAAAACCTTCTGGTTCCTGTTTCTGATTGGAGCTCACTGGCAGAAAAAAAGTAAAACTCTCCTAAACCCTTCCTGTTTCTGATTGGAGCTCACTGGCAGAAAAAAAACGTAAAACTCTCCTAAACCCACACTGGGCTAAAAAAAAAGTCTGTTTTCTTGGGAGTAAAAAAACGCTCATTAGAGGCAGGAAAAAAATAAATAAAATCCTTCTGGTTCCTGTTTCTGATTGGAGCTCACTGGCAGAAAAAAAGTAAAACTCTCCTAAACCCTTCCTGTTTCTGATTGGAGCTCACTGGCAGAAAAAAAACGTAAAACTCTCCTAAACCCACACTGGGCTAAAAAAAAAGTCTGTTTTCTTGGGAGTAAAAAAACGCTCATTAGAGGCAGGAAAAAAAAAAAAAACCTTCTGGTTCCTGTTTCTGATTGGAGCTCACTGGCAGAAAAAAAGTAAAACTCTCCTAAACCCTTCCTGTTTCTGATTGGAGCTCACTGGCAGAAAAAAAACGTAAAACTCTCCTAAACCCACACTGGGCTAAAAAAAAAGTCTGTTTTCTTGGGAGTAAAAAAACGCTCATTAGAGGCAGGAAAAAAATAAATAAAATCCTTCTGGTTCCTGTTTCTGATTGGAGCTCACTGGCAGAAAAAAACGTAAATCTCTCCTAAACCCACACTGGGCTAAAAAAAAAAAGTCTGTTTTCTTGGGAGTAAAAAAACGCTCATTAGAGGCAGGAAAAAAAACAAAACCTTCTGGTTCCTGTTTCTGATTGGTGCTCACTGGCAGAAAAAAACGTAAAACTCTCCTAAACCCTTCCTGTTTCTGATTGGTGCTCACTGGCAGAAAAAAACGTAAAACTCTCCTAAACTCTTCTAGACTTACACACTGGGCTTAAAAAAAGGTCTGTTCTCTTTAGAGTAAAAAAACGCTCATATCGAGCATTTTTTATACAAAGTTTAGACTAGTTTAGGAGAGTTTTACATGTTTTCTGACAGTGAGCTCCAATCAGAAATGTGAGAAGGTTTTTTTTTTTTTTCTGCCTCTAAACGTCCTAATGTGCATGGACACATAGGATAACATTGAGTTGCTTATACGGGCAGAGCACACTTAAGCCAGTGTGCATGGAGCCTAGGCTCTATAAAAAGCTGAGCTCAAAATATGCCTGTAATCTTATGTGTATGGACACAAGTAAGTCTAAACAAAGGCGAAAAATAAAGTATCATAAAAACAAATGATGTATGCATTTGCGTCTTGCAAGACCTATAAGATTGCAAGCTCCTTGAGTGTAAGGGACTGATGTGAATGTACAACATCTATAGATGTAAAATGCTGTGTAAATTGAGGGCGCTATAGAAGCACTTGTAATAATAAATCAAATAAATAAATCTATACACAAGTATTTTTACGCAGGAACCTTTCTCATAGAAAACACCTGTGTAATAACATCAGTAACATTTTTTACGGCCGTGTGAATGGAGCCTTTTAGTAAAAGCAGTCTAATGTTTTAGCAGGTATACAAGGCATAGTGTTTGCTTGTTTGTTTTTTTGACATTTGAATTATTTGTAAATAAATAGCTTAAAATGTTTTGTATCAAATGTATATATCGTTTAGTGAATGAATTATGGTTTCTGAAAGCCATTTGGGTTTTGTGAGATATCTATATATATATATATATATATATATATATATATATATATATATACCTGTTTATGCTGTGTTTGTGGATTTATCTGCATATAGAGATATATTTAATTGGACATAATAAAAATCAAATGATGAAGACAGTTGAAATGGATGTAAACTATAAGCGATCCCTATGATGGCCATCCAGAAGACTGTCCTGGTCCTGTGCTGCCTTCCATTGGCAGTCCTCCCAGCACTGGTAGAAGGCTCCAGCCTTGCCAAGCGGTCAGCCCAATCCCTGCCCGGACCGAGGGCAGTGCAGACCCTTCAATCCGTCGGAGACACGTTATTATGTAACAATCTAGTTTATCATAAACGTTTGTAATGAACGTTTTTTGTTGTTGTTGCCCTCACACCAGGGTGGTGCCAGGAGGGATCTTACTGGCTTCTTCCTCCCAGGGCTGAAGATTCTGAAGTGCAAATAAAGAAGAGTTGTGCAAACACAGCGGGTCCGGCTGGATGGAGTCGCTGAGCGATTTTTGGAACGCATCGTGCTGCAGCTGCAGCATCAGTCTGTTCGCCTGTTGTCTCTCCGCTTCCCTCTCCTCGGCTGTCTGTCTCCTGCAAGGAAACAAATTCAATTTCAGACCAATAAGAAAAAAACAAAACAGGACGGGATTGGCAGGCCAAACGTCCTCTGAAATTGATCACAGGATTATTTTCTAATTAGGTGTCTTCATCATCAGCACCATCAGAATTGAAAGCTCTGTCTTTGATGGTTTAGTAGATGAGATGGAGAAATAAATGGAGCTCCTGTGTATGGGGACTGATCGTTGACCGACAATCAAAGCACTGCCTACATCCATCCTGGACTCATTCATATTTACAATCCGATCTATTTAGAACAATGCAAGGATTCCTTCCTGTCTGAGCTGCATTAAATTGAAAAAAGACACAAGCCCCACTAATTCAGTAGTAAAAAAAGAAAAAAGAAGAATGAATAAATAGAAACCTATCTATCTATCTATCTATCTATCTATCTATCTATCTATCTATCTATCTATCGATCTATCTATATATATCGCTTATATTTCCCGGCACAAATGCCGCTGCTGCTATTTTCCCCCGAAGCATCCAAAGATTATAAAACCATCAACTTAATTCTAGCAAATAATACACACAGATGTGTAAAGAAATAATTCTTTAAACACATCCAAGAAAAATATTTTTCAAATATAAATAAAACATTAAAAATATAAAATTGTAAAATCGTCAATTGTATAAAAGGAATATTTGATCGAATACAGATTAATAATGGACAAAGGAGCATCTAACCAGCATACACTTCCCAATACCAAAACTTCGTATATACAAATGCAACTAATTAGTACGATAAAAGTCATATATACCCATCACAAACACTAGTGAATGCGAAATATGACAATACAAAAAGGAGAATGGTTCAGAGTTCTGCTCTGTAATGATAAAGGATCGATTTTTCAAAAGAAGCTTTATTTTTATCCAAGTAATTTTTCAAATCTCATTGGATTCAGGTAAAAAAAAAAAAAAAAAAAAAAAGGTCACGGTTTTGAAAATGCAAAACCTTATCCTGGTGTGTTGGATTTATGAATTCAGCGAGTTGTTTTTTTTTAAAATCCTTCCGAGAAATAATAATAATAATATTATTATGTTATTAGTATTGCTTTTTTTGTTGAATGGAATTATTATTATTAACAACAGCAATAACAGCAACAGCAACAACAACGATTAATTCATTAAGCACATAATAATAATAATAATAATAATAATAATAATAATAATAACAACAACAATAATAATACATTATTATTATTATTATCAGTAGTAGTAGTAATAGTAGTAGTATTAGTAGTAGTAGTAGTAGTATTATCTCACCATTATAATAATCTACAATGAGTAAAAAATTGAGCTGCCTTCCAGTGCTAGTGAAATGGCAGTTAGACCTTCATGCAGTTAAATGAAGTCAGACTTAATAAATGAACCCAGGCAATCTGGAGCATGATGACTCCTTTCCCTTTCAGAACCAACATGAAGCTTGCAGAAGGTGTGTCAAAGCACAAAAAGTCTCTAATAAATCCATATCGAGTATCATTTTTTTTATTGAGCGCTTAAATGAAATACAAGTTCTAGTGAACATATCACAGAAACCATTCAGCAACCTTATAGCAGAATGGCAGTACTGTAGAAGCAATAGAGATCACCCCATAATTTTGTGATGATGAAAACAATGTTTTATTTTCCCTTTTTTTATTTTTTATTTGTAATAAATGAATGAACCCTTCGTCATATTATACTTCTGTAATTTCTTTGATTATTTTGAAAAATAAAAATCTATTGAACGGGAGATCACCCCATAATAGATATAAGTACCAAGGATTCATTCACTGGCCATGCCATGTGAAACTCAGGAAGCCGTCAATTGTAACAGTTGATTACTTTGTTAATAGTTCTTGGGGGCTCAGATTGTGTTCTCCACTACTTGGAGTGCCTTTGGAAAAACAATTCCATACATGTGCAAAGATCCCATGCATTGAAGAAAGGAAGACTACCCTAATAGAAGGCATTATTTTACAGCAGAGGTAAAAAAAATGCTGAGGACAAACATAGATCTATACTCAGACAAAAATGAAAATAAAATATGGAGACTGGATGGACATTTTTTTTTTTTTGTTTACTGCTGTCACTTTTTATGTTTCTATGCTATATGAATATAAAAAAAAAATTCTCTTCAATTATCAGACAGGCATGTGATGATGACAGATTTTATGTAAATCATTTTGAGGAAAGTTCCATTGTTTATTCACGCTCAGGTAGATTATTCCTTCAAAATGGTGAACATACATATACATATACAGTGCAATAACCAGTCAGTACACTATTGTATTTTATATTATTTAATATGTCACATTAAATTTTTTTTTTTGCTCTTATTTTTTTGTACCTTATGGTATATGTTGCTTAATCAAAGCTTTTTTTTTTCCCCCAGGTATAAACATAGCAAGTAAGTATTGTGAAAGTGAGATAAATAAAATACTAGTGCTGGCCATACATGCTTCTTCCATGTTATTATTCCATCAAAGTGCGATTTTATGAAAGTGATGGAATCAGAAACCAAATGGAATAGCCATGCCTTACTTTTCCATTGATTTAGACTCAGTTAAGTTGGGATTATGGTGGAAAATTATTCATCCTTATGCATCAATGAGATCCACTGAGATTATTTGCTTATAAATTTGATTGTATTTTGCTCAATCCGCTTTTGTGGTTACCTGGTGGAAAAAGAGCTATGATAGATAATGTACGATCATATCTTCCAAATATCAATCAACTTCCATCTCCTCATGTATGGAATATCGACCAAATTTGTTGTCGACTACTCATCGATTATTGGGAGAGATTGCTTGGAAAATAAATCGATCACTAATGGAAGCATGTATGGCCACAAGGTACTTGATGGACATGCACCGAATTCCTTTTCCTCATGTATGGAATATCGATCAATTTTGTTATCGACTACACATTGATTATTGGGAGAGAGTGATTGGAAAATAAATCAATAATTTTTGGAAGCATGTATGGTCACAAGGTACTTGATAGATATTATGGATCAAAATTATTTTGCTCATGTATGGAATATCGATCAATTTTGTTGTCGACTACACATTGATTATTGGGAGGGATTGATCGGAAAATAAATCGATCATTTATTGAAGCATATATGGTCACAAGGTACTTGATAGACATTATGGATCAAATTCCCTTTC